>JAGXJF010001005.1:0-139552 GCA_019208055.1 Stipa capillata | reverse complement strand
CGTAGTTTCATAGATCTCCGCCTCCCCGGCCAAATCCCAAAGGGGGTCCTTCCAGACCACCGATACCGGCGTTTGTACGCCGACACTGTGCTTGTCGCAGAGAAGTGCTTCTTGAGGAGAGCTCTTTACCATAAGAATGCCCTTTGGGACAGGCATCTTCATGCACTGGAAGGCATAGTGCATTGCTGCCATGAATTTGACCAAAGTCAAGTGCCCTAAGATAGCATTGTATGCTGTCTCAAAATCAACTACGTCGAATAGGATTTTCTCTGTTCGGAAGTTCTTAGGTGTTCCAAAGGTCACCGAGAGCGTGACCTGCCCGATCGGCGTGGCCGACGAGCCCGGCACGATGCCGTGGAACGCCTGTGTCACCCTCTGGATTGATGACTATGGTACTTGCATAGTATCGAGGGTTTTGGTGAATAGGATGTTGAGGGAATTTCCTCCGTCTATCAGCACCCAAGCCACTCGGCAGTTGTTGATCGTTGGTTCGACCACGATCGGATATCGTCCTGGTCGAGCACAGTTTTCGGGGCAATCGGTTTGGTCGAACTTGATTTCGACCCCTGACCATTTGACTGCCCGAGGTACTTGTGGTATGCTTGCAAAGACTTCTCTGGCAATCGCCTTGTATTGCCTCCTCGATTCGTAGGAGGACGAGCCCCCAAATATATGCTCGATCGCTCGGACGTGCCCCTGGAATGGCTCAGGGGAGGAGTCATCGTCGGGAGTCGTGTCCCGGCTATTGTTTGCGACCTGCGGGTCATTCCCACGGAGCTTCTCTTTTTCCTCCTTAAGGTACTTCTTGAAGATGCGACATTGACGTAGGTCATGCGAGTCGGTCTGGTGGAAATCGCACCAGAGCTTGGATGGCTTGTCGGAGGAATTCGTTTGCTTATCCTTGGGGCGTGGTCGCTAGGTACGCTTCTCGGGGAGATCGGCAAAGACCTCCTCGGCTTTAGCTCTCTTCTGTCTATTCCCTCCAGAGGGCTTCTTTTTGCGTTTCCACTTCTTGGAGTCGTCTCTAGTCCAGAGGGGAGAGCTGGTCGACCTGCCCTGCTGCTGTTTGATGTAGCACAAGGTTTCCTCTGCACATGCAGCTTTCTCGGCTAAGTCCATGAGCTGCGCCATGGTCTTAGGAGGATGCATGATCAAGTCGTGCATGCACATCTCGTTTCTACTACCCCGAGTGAAGGCGCGAATGACGTCCGAGTCAGTGATCTCAGGTATAGTGTTGTGGATAGCACTAAACCTCTTGGTAAACTCTCGGAGTGTCTCATCTGGTCTCTGGACGACTAGAAATAGATCGTCAACTCGGCCAGGGTGTGTGTAGGTACCTTGGAAGTTGCCGAGAAGCATGTCGCAGAGTTGTCCCCAGGAGCGGATCGTTCCTGGGGGTAGATTCGTCAACCACGTCCTGGCGGCTCCTCTGAGGGCTGTCGGGAGGTAGTTGGCCATGACCTTCTTGTTTCCGTCTATGACCTCAATAGTCGTAGTGTAGATTGCTAGGAATTCTGCAGGGTTTGTGGTGCCATCGTACGACTCTAAGGCCCCAGGCTTAAAACGAGACGGCCAGCGCACATGTCGGAGTTCCTATGATAACGCTTGGCATCCGTGGATGGCTCTCCGATAAGGTGCGATCTCGCCGCTATTCGGGGTCGGAGATCGTCCCCAATGTTGGCGTGATGTCGGTCTCTCCGGGGGGAGATTGATCTTGCTGGTGCCTCTGGCTCTGGCGCTCGTTGATCTTGTCGCGTAGGTCAACACGCAGTTCCCCCTATCGAGACTGGTTTCTGGGGTGACGTCTTTCCCCGTCTGACTCCTCTTGCGGGCGAGGGGTGCTCCTCTCGTTGGAGCTACGTGCCACAGATCGTGCTCGAGAAGATTCGGCTTGAGCTTGGGCCTGTTGTAATTCAGCCCCCAGCTGTTGCAGCCACCGCCGTCCTTTAGGCATCGATAAGTCTGCCGCCGGTGGTCTTGACAGCAGATTACACGCCTCGGCGAGCCTTTGAACAGTTCGAGACATGTATTCCTCTGTCCTTGGAGGTGTTCTTTTTGCTCCTGTAGGCCTATTCCTGTTCCTTTGGGGAGTAGACGTTGGGCTGCGACATCGAGACCTCCCATCCTGATCTTGTCTCTCGAGCTCTTCACGATCATCTTGAATCGCGAGAACTACTCGAGGACATAGATTAGATGGGGTATAGTTCCACTCCATCATGTCGTCCTCATCAGGTACGGCGTGAGTGGGTTCTTGATCATCTGGACGATCAGAAGGTGCAGGCGACAACCCAGACATTGGGCTGGTCGCTCCTGCCTGGAGATTGTCGGTTAATACCAATCTCCCTTCGAAGGCCCTGGCGCACTCGGTCTGGAAGCGCTCGGCTTCGTTGTTTGAGTCCTCACCAGGAGCGTATTCTCCATAATCTATGCGATCCGTTACCGGGTATGGATCCATTGGGCCGAAGTTGTCGTAGAAACCTTGGTCCGAGTACTTGGTACGGTGTGTGAGGTGATCGTATTCCCTACAAAACTTGCTTCCTCCTCCTCAGGTTGTGCCGAGGAGGGTCGTGCAATCAGCGCTATGGGCTGATCGCGAGAAGTTGCACGCCTTGCCGGCTTTGATTCTTCCTGGACGGCGTGAGCCGGAGAGGTCCCCACGGTGGGCGCCATCTGTCGAGGATCGGTAGACCGCCGATCTTACGGTATTCATGGAATGTGTATGTATGAGGGGTAGGGACCGCTAGGGCACAAGGCCAGAGGTATAATGGCAAGGAAAACGTCCTTTTTATACAGGTTCGGGCCTCCCTTAGGATAACAACCCTACGTCCTATTCATATATATTAACTGGAGAATGTCTTATAAAGGATATGAAGGTTAGTGGCTATCCTAGGCCTAATCGTAGACTAATCCGACTAATTCCACCAAGCTCGACTCCTTCGAGGTGGTGGGTCTTCTCGTAGGTATAAGCTAGGGCTTCTGGATCTTCCTTCCTTGGATCTAACTTGACTCTAACTTGACCTCTTTCTCCCCTATGGGATTGCTAATCCTTTTATAGGGGGTTCATCTTAGTCGTACTGGACATGGACTTATGCCCGAATAGAATTCTAGCTTCCTTAAATGTCGGGATTGACTTCCTAGTTTAAGGGTATCCTTCCTCCTTACGGGGGGTTACCTTACCATCCTAGAATCCTTGCCGGGTACGTGGTATACTCCAGTAATCCAGGGAATCGTATGCGGATACTTCCTAATATACGGGATACCGTACTATACATCGTCAAGCCCCCCATCAGTACGTGAAGTAAGGTCATGACTGTTCTGTATGAAATCTGCCCTTCTCGGGGAGTACATAACTTTGGACTTAATCAACAAGGTACTCAATAATTTTGTAGGAGACGACTCCTTGCACATTGTTGGCAAGGGTAGCTGGAGATGTCTCTCTCGATGCTGCATTTGGGATTGCATATCCCAAGGAGGCAGGGACTCTACTGCATGGTCGCCCCATAGCACCAAACTTTCAAAAGGTGCATGTGGATGACATGGTTGAAGGTTTCAAGGAGCTCCCGCTTGCCATGCCACCAAATGACGAGATCACGGTGCTGCATCAGACGGTTGGCACCTTTATCCAGTGGCCAAAGAGGGACATCAAACTACGAGTCTGGCCTGCCTCTCAGAGCGCATCACACGCTGAATCAGCTAGGATACCCGAAGTTAACCCTACCCCGATGGAGCTAGTAATGGCAGCGCAACGGGCTAATAACCCAGCTTCAGCTCTGGTCAAGCCGGCAGAGCCAGCACCCACTTCCTCCCAGGGGACTAAGGAGGTGCTACAGATGAGACTACTTCCTTCACCGGTGAAGCACACTTATGCTAAGGGGACTAGCAAAAAATCCAAGGGCAGCAAGACTTCCAAGGGCAGCAAAAAATCGAAGGCACTAGCTCTAGTGGAAGAACTCGGGTTTGATCCAGACAGAGTGGATGATCTCCCTTTCACGCCTCTGGCTCGTCGATTTGTGAATGGACAAGTCTTCGTCGCGCCAGAGGACATATCGAGCTCACTGGCATGTCAGAGGTTGCATGATTGGTATATGACAGTGACGAACAACCTACAGCCTGGCCAAACCATGCCACGATGCCTCAAAGTCGCTTTCAAGGAGGAACACCTTTTCCACCAGGACATGGGCGGGTTGTTCTACGTGTACTTTGAAGACCTATTCGAACTCTTCAACCTCGACGCCCTGGAGCAGAACCTATTGAGATGCTAGACACTGTAAGTCTACAACTTCTCAGTCAATTAGTTTTCTCCATACCTATGCAACTTAATTAAGCCATGACATGATTTCTCATTTTGCATAGATACATGCACACTAAAGCTAGACTTAACAAGGAACCTATTGGGTTCATTGACCCGGCAAAGGTGACTTGGATGAATATTAGAGACGACAAAGAGCAAGTTCTGGAGTATGTTAAGCATGCAATGTTGTCCCAAAAGGATAAAGAGTACATCATATTTCCCTACAACCCAGGGTAAGTGTTGCATTGCATCTAATACTTATAATTTCACCATTATGCATATATCACAAAGCTGATTTGGAAGTACATCTATATATATGCAGCTACCATTGGATTTTGATCGTACTTGTATCAAAATGGAACAGGGTTATATACCTTGATTCCTCGCGAGATCCTTCACGAGACTTTGGGCTGATTCACGACATACTTGACCAGGCGTTCATCGATTATAAAGCTCGTGGAGGGATTAGTGGCAAAGGGTCCAAATTGCGACATAAATTTAACTTTTCGGTACATATATATCAATTACTATGTTCCTATAGCATATTGACATGCTTCATAATAGATACTTCTTACCTAACGTATATTTGTTTGTTGTTTTAGTGCAAACAACAACCCAAGGGGACAAACCTATGTGGATTTTACGTTTCCTACCACATGGAGGTTGTCGCGGATTTCGTTAGGCGAAAACTAGCTGAGGAGGTATACCCAAATGCAAGCATTATTTCGAGTTTGTTTACATTTTATAATTTTGGAGTCCTTATTGATTTTATGACAGCAACAGGCGTGGAAGATTGAAAATACCGCATTTGATGAAGGTCAACTCAAGCACATTCGAGGGATTTTTGCCTTCTTCATCAATACACAAATCATCAATCCCGATGGCGAGTTCTATGGTGGCGGCTTAGCAGAGTAGCATTGTCTATGTTCTTAGCACTCTGTTGAAGCCTTTCTTTCAAACATTGAAGTACGCGATTGTTGGCAGCAGCGAGCTCTTAATTCTGAACGGTGTGAAACATTTGTAGCTAGCAATTGTGAATATATCTAGCTACCAATTGTGAATGTATAAATATGTGATTGTTTCAGTATGTGATTGTTTCAGTATCACTGTCTGTGAATGTATAAATATGTCTATGCAAATATAAATATGGTGTTTCAGAGGGCATGGTTAGTAATTCCTGAGGCTAGCCACAAAACAGGCAATTTCATGCCCTCTGTACACACCCATCCCAGACGGGTCAACAGTTGAAACCGTCTGTTATATCAGTCATCCGAGATGGGTTATTGAATAGCCCGTCTGTGATAGCAGTCATCGTAGACGGATTGTTTATTAGGCCCGTCTGTGATGAGTAATCATCGTAGACGGATGGTTGCTTAGGCCCATCTGGGATGAGTAGTCATCGTAGACGGATGGTTGCTTAGGCCCGTCTAGGATGAGCCGTCATCGCAGACGGGTATCCCACCCGTCTGCGATGAACTGTATCATTACAGACCCCGATTTCAGATGGTGCGGCCAACTGTCTGGGATGCTTGTTTCAGCCCGTCTCGGATGGCCCATTCTGTAGTAGTGACTGTTCAATTCAACTGAGGCCAGAGCTACAGATGAGAAAAAATAAACATAAGGTAACATATTGAATTGTTCAATTCAATTTCAATTTAACTATACAATTTAATTATTCTCTTCAACTTCATCTTTCATACCCAGGAAAATAGAAGAGGCCTACAGGAGGAGGCTAGCCCTTCATCTGCTCCAAGAGCTGATCCATCACACACTCCAGCTCCTGCTCCTGCTCCTGCTTCATCACAAACTCCAGCTCCTGCTTCCTCTGCTCCAAGTCAAGCCCCCAGACCAGCTGCCTTCTCTGCTCAAAGACCATCTGGTCCAAGAGCTGCCTTCATTGCTCCCAGACCAGCTGGTCCAAGAGTTCAATACAACATAGAAATAGTTCACTACAAAGTTCATTATAACAAAGTGCACTACAATATCATTACAACAAATTTCACTACAACATTATCTTAAGCAATATTACTACAAAGTTCACTACAACATCACTTGCTCATCATTACTAAAACATGATCTTAAACATCACAAATTGCCTTGATCTTCTTAAGCTTTCCCTTGTTCAATTCTGCGTGATTCAGGAGATCTGCAATGCAATACTCCAGCTTCTTCTTCTCCTCCTTCAGCTTATCCCTTTCTTGCTCTGCCTTCAACCTCATCAGTTCTGCCATCTCCTTCTGCTCCACTGCCTTCTTGAGTTCACCCTTTTCTTTCTCTGCTTGCAACTTCAGAGCTTCTCCCAGATTACTCTTTCCTTCTTCAGTTTTCTTCTCCTCCAATATCTTCTTCAGCTCATCCTGAACCCTATTCAGTTCAATCTCTAGAAGCCTCTTGTCTTCCGCAAGCTGGTAATTCTTTTCAGCTTGAAAGAGATTATCACGAATTTTAGCAGTTTTGCTCTCCTCATATGAATCCCAAAGCTTTGTTAATGCTTTCTTGAGTGCATCTGGCCATTCTAAAGCAACCCATTCTACAAATCCACAATTAGTTCCTTCCTACAAAATTAACAGAACTAAACTCAGGAAACTGATCAATCAAATAATTACAGTAATTACTCTATTAGCACATATTACTCACATGATCTACACAGCCCAGAAACCTCCTCCCCGTGTCAGTACCTCTGAAGGCAACAAACTTCTCAACCTTGCCGTAATGGTTGCAAAAGCGTGGATTATCCATGACTATGCCGCAATAATCGGGGTCATAGATGGTGTCGGGGAGCTAAGAGACTAGCACAAGGAGGAGAATCAATTTAATCACAGCTCGAAACAAAAAATCCCCAAATCGCCTCAAACCCTAACCCTAACAGAGAGAAGAGGACTCACATCCTCGTCCAAGTCGAAGCCGCCAGTGCTGCTCTCTCCGTCGCTCCAGGAAACCATGGCGGACAGCAGCAACGGTGGCGCCGACGCGGCGGCGGAGCACGGGCGAGTTAGCGGCGGTGGCGGGGAGAGTGAGAGCGGGAGAGTGAGGAAAGAAGCGCAGGAGAGAAAGGGGCCGACCTAATCGCCACTTAACAGTCCCGATCGAGCCGCCTAACATCCGCTGCCTGAAGGCCGTTACCCCGAGCCATGTCAGCTTGGTAGGCGGGCCCCACTGGTCAGAACGGGCATCAACGAGCGGTTACTGAGCGTTTAGTGCAATCTGCAATGGCCGTCCCAGAGACCGGTAGTTTTTTGGAAAAAAAATGAAAACCGATGGTTTCCAGAAACCCTAACCCCAATTGTGGTGGTTCTGTGCAATTCTCTCGGCCAACCAGGATGTGGAGAGCTTCGGTGACCATGTGAAGCGGGCCTTCGGTGCGTCGTGGAAGGAGGAGCTCTTTGAGGGGAAGCTCATTGAGGGGTTGCTTGATGTGGGTAGCCCGGCACTCCTGGTTATAAGCTTGGGTGCGCTGAGATCACTGGAGCTTCTGAGGTACCTATTGTTCTGAATGGGAGCATAGCATTTTGCATAGTAGGAGCTTCTATCATGTATATCTTCAAATTCTGAGTTGTAACGATGCGACTGTTGTCCTGTTTTGCTAATATCATTGTTTGTTTTGTTAGGGGCTTAAAGGTGTTCACTAGAGTATGTCGCGTTCTAAAGCTCTTTGCGAAACACATGAAAGTGGAGGAGCAGGTATGCATCATCTCATAATGGAAATTTCGTATAGCATCAGGCTATCATGTTTCTCTAGTCGTGCTGTACGTCCATACCCAACATTCCGGTGCATCCACGCTCTACTATTTGCAGTCGCTGAATTGCTAGTGTTGCAACCTTATTGTCTTACGATGTCGTGTTTGTTAGAATGTTCACTTATAGTGCAGCTTCTGCACTATGTCTAAATTTAGAACCTCCATGTTGATAGAAAGAGCACCATAATTTTACCCAGATCTTTCTTATCTGTGTACTGTGTGCAGTTATGCACCATAGCTACCAGATTTACAGCAACCTCCTCCGAACTGTGACCTGATCATGGGATCTGATTTGGGGTTTACCAGCAATGTGATTTTTTTGACGACATGACACTGGTTCACCAAAAAGTGGCAAACCCTATAGTAGCATAAGACATCGAGGTTAAAGACAAGGTCGAAGACAAACATCACGTTAGCATATGTCAGCAAATGATGCTTACATCAACCGTCCAGTGGCACTTAGCAAAGTGTGATGGCACAGCCGCAGATCAGCGGTAGCCTTGGCCATCCTGCTCGAGCTCAACCACCACTTGGCTGGCCTCTAGGTGGCAGCGACAGCAACATCAGTCCAGGGTGGTGTCCAATTGGTGGTGTCACCTCTCACCTTTCCCAAGTATCCTCTCTCCCTCTTGTTTTCCTTCTCTCATTTGCTTTTTAATACGAAGGCATCAAGTGTACATCATGTGTACCAGAATTGTTGGAGACTTGTGAGCTGCATTCTCATTTCACGAACCGAAGAGGTAACCTTACTTTTGTGAGGTTGCATTCTGTGGATCCACATCGCGGACTCAATGAACCGCGAATCATATAAATAATATTTGCACAAATTATGTTATTACTATGTTAATAAATAGAAACTTCAACCATAGTTCATCTTCTGTTGCAAATCAATCGATTTTCTTGTATTAAGTAGAGAACTCTTATGGGTTTGATAATGTTTGGTAATAATCAGACATTTCAGTTAAACCACGTGGAGTACCTTCTTCATGCAGTTTTGTTTGCAAAATAGCAAATTAGGTTGTTGTAAATGTACGCCACAAACATTCTAGTCATTCCTTTGGCCTAATTTTTATTCACTTATCTCATTCTCGACGCTAATTTTACCATGTAGGCTGCGTTGCTTAAAGCTCGAGTTAATATTGCTTGTGGTACACCTAGCAGGTATGCTATAATGACTGTTCAAACTTTTGACTGGCCTTTATATTTGATGAGCATACAAAGGGAGCTTAGTATTTGGTGGATTCAAGACCAATTGGATTCACAATTCTAATGTCTTAAGTTTTCAGATTAGGAAGTGTTGTATTTTGTTCACTGATCGGATGCATACTTGTCAATTTGCTAAGTTCAACACTGAAAGGACCGAAGGTGCCGACTAGGGGGGTGAATAGGAGGCAAACAAAAATTACTTCTTTTAATTTGATTGAACAGGTTAAGCCTTAAGCAGGAACTAGGGTTAGCTAGCTGTGTGACAGGTGAGTGATACAGGCAACAGATAGTGTGTAAATTAGCATGCAGCTGTCACGCAGGTGCCTAACACAGGTGTTCTAAGGACTTAGTAAATGATGAGCAATCAATGTGCCTGTGTAACAGGTAACTGACTCAGGTGTGAGATAAGATATATAGCAACTGAGACACAGCTAATGAAACACAGGTATAAAAGAGATCTATAGCAGATGAACAAAATAAGTCTAAGATCTCACAAGCAATCAAGCAAGCAGGAAGCTAAAGACAGTACAGGAAAGTACTCAAGGAGACAGTGTGTTTTTCACCGAAGTTCCCAGCTCTTCATAGAGTGGTACGTCTCCGTTGGAGAGGCTACTCCGAAGAGATCGCCAGCACCAAATCATGCTTGTTTTCCGAGTACCTGACGTTCAGGCCTCTTCCTTTGCTTGTGGAAGCCCATTTGCTTGCAGCAGGTAGACTTCGATTCACCTTTACAAACGCCTGTGTTCGCACACGAACACGTCACCGTGTACCCCCGGAGCCGAGCGCGATGCGCGGGACACGGAGCCGGGGGAGACTCGCCGGGAGCGCGATACGCAAGACACGCCGGCGAGTGCTTTTGGGAACCCGAAACCCCACACCCCCGGGAGGGACCCCGTCAGGGAGTGCGGCGGCTATGGGCTGCCCTAGGTCGACCTGATCGCCCCTAGGGCCTCGAGTTTCGTTGCCGTGTAAACACGAAGAACAACGAAGAACGAGAAGCATAAAACAAAGGGAGAGAAAATAGTAGATGAAAAGATAATAGATTGATTGCGTCGATTGGGAGAGTTCCACCTCAATCGGCCATATACCCTTCATATTTATAGGGTATGCCCGGTCTTTGAGCTACAATAGGACTCTATCTCGTACAAAGATATATTTCCATACAATCTTGAGATAACTTCCTAATCTGATCGATTTAACCGCCGTGATCCGGACTCCGCCTTGTATACGGGATATCCTTCCATATTATCCGGGAGTCCTTCCAAATCTCAGACTTTCCTTTAAATGCCACGATCAACTATTGTTCCTTGAGCCCCAAGTCAAGGCCTCCAGCGCAGAAAGTCTTCGTCTTGAAATCCAATGCCTCGGCCCACCTGTAGGAAAGTACGGGAACGTTACGGCTTGGCAACCGACCTGGCGTGGCTGGGACTCGGATGCATCGTTCGGAGCCTGGCTTGGACCCATTCGGGAAGGTGAGTACTCGGGCGCACGAGAACTTAAGAAACGAGCGCTCGGGAACACGAGTACTCGGTAACACGAGTGCTCGGGGACGAGTACTCGGGGACATAGAGTGCTCGGGGTCCGGCACTCGGATCTCGTTAATGCTCGGAAACGAGTGCTCGGGGACATGAGTACTCGGGGCGCAGCGAGTGCTCGGGGACATGAATACTCGGGGGCACGAGTGCTCGGGGACGAGTGCTCGGGGGCGCGAGTGCTCGGGGGCGCCAGAACTCGGGACCGCGGGTACTCGGAAACGGGTACTCGGGATTCGGGGACGCCGCACCACTCGGCCTGGGCCACGATTCGGTAGCATTGCAGATCTTGCCCGACGCACTCGGCCCATCCGGGGGTACTGCCCAATTTGGTCGTCAACACATGCCCCCCTGTTTTCGGTATAAAGATGTATTTTTACCGAAAATAATAAGTCATGTTCTTAGGGCGATGCGGACCATCTCATCGGCCATTTCTTCTCTTAGGGCGATATGATATATCGGCCACAGCATTTGTTATGCTTCTTGCCACACGCTCGGGTGGAACTTCTTCAGATATCTGCCATTGAGAGCTCGCGGCAGCAGAGTGCCCTGCACGGATTCTACTAAGTATGAGTTCCCAGGAACCACTCTCGCAATTCTGAAAGGACCTTCCCAACTCGGCGACCATTTGCCAAACTTATTATCCTTCGAGCCGATTGGTAGGATGACCTTCCATACTAGTTCGCCGACTTGAAAGTTCTTCGACTTGACCTTTTTGTTGTATGCTCTGGGCTACCCTTAGCTTGTCCCTTTCTATGGCCTTTAAAGCAACCAAACGCTTATCGGCGACTTCATCAAGACCATCCATCATCAGATTATAAAAGTCGACCGCCGATAAATCATTCTGTTTGGCTAATCTTAAAGCACTCAGATTTACCTCTACGGGTAAAACGGCCTCTTGTCCATACACGAGCTCATAGGGAGTCACCTTGGTAGCACTGTGTCTTGAAATCCTATGTGCCCACAACGCCTCGGACAACACCTCATGCCATCTCCTTGGGTTGTCTTCGATCTTCTTCTTGATAAGCTTGATTAGCACTTTATTGCTGGACTCGGCTTGCCCATTGGCTTGGGCATAATATGGAGAAGAATTGAGCAGCTTTATTTTATAGGACTCGGCAAACTCCTTTACTTGTCCCGCCATAAAAGAGGTACCTTGATCCGTCGTCAGAGTTTGAGGGACGCCGAATCTATGTATAATGTGCTCGGTTATAAATCGAATCACTTCCACATGTGTCATGTTCTTGAGAGGCACTGCTTCAGACCACTTGGTGAAATAATCAGTTGCTACCAATACGAACCGATGCCCCTTCGAGGAAGAAGGATAGATTTGTCCAATGAAGTCTAGTCCCCAACCTCTGAATGGCCACGGCTTGATAATAGGATGTAGCATGGCAGCAGGAGCGAGTTGAATATCACCAAACTTCTGACAGGCTTCACACCCCTTGTAATATCTGAAGCAATCATTGATCACAGTCGGCCAATAGAACCCGGCACGCCGTAATAACCACTTTCATCTTGTGAGCCGACTGATGAGTGCCACAGATGCCTTCATGTACCTCTCCCATTGCTTGATCCTCGCGTCCCCGCCCGCGCTCGGGGCAACCGGAGCGCTCGGGGCCACCGGCGGGCTCGGGGACAGCTTAGACTTCTTCGCCCTAAAAAACCAACAGAGCCAAGCTCGGGGTCAGCACCCGAGCACGATACATAGACAAAATAAGGCAAAGGTGAGGATTATTCTTACCGCCACTTGCCCTTCGGGACGACCGAGTCCGGGTCGGAGGACCCCGGCGGGTCTTTCCTCTTCTGTCCGGTGACGGCGTCCGCGCCGGCCGCCGGCGAGCTTCCAGTCGGCGCGGTCCCAGTGGCTCCTCGCCCCGAGCCGCCGCCTCCATTCCCCGGCGCCTGAGGGCCCGCGGGTGGAGGGGGCGGCGGAGGCGGCGCAGAAGGCCACCGCCCGAACTTGAGGCCGGCATGGGCAGAGCTTCCCTGCCCGACATCTCCCGCCACGGTCGGCTTCGGCGTCGTTTTCTTCTTCGCCGCCGGCGCCTGCGGTGGTGGAGACGGAGGTGGCGGGGCTAGCCCCTTGCCCTTCGGGTCGGCGGGGTCGGCAGCAACATCTGCCGCCGGGGCGCTCGCGGCTCTGGCCGCCCGCGCCTGCACCTCGTCTTCATCTGAGAAGATCCGAATGCCCCCAGCCGGCGCGCGCGGGCCAGCTCTCGGCGCGGACACGAAGCCATGCGCGTCGCACACCGGCATCATGTCCAGGATACTCTGCCGGTCCGCATGCACGCAGAGTGGCAGGTCCGGCCGGGCGAGCTCGGCCTGCGAAGGGTCTTGAACCCCGAGCAGCGCCTTCAGAAACATCGCCACCGCGGCAGGGGTCAGGTTCTTGCCAGCGCCGACCTCCGTCCGGCAGAAGTCATCGTCGCCGGTGTACGTCCACGCCGGTCGCGCGCGCTCCCGTAGCGGCGCCAGCCGGCGTCGGAGGAAATCGCCGACGACCATGGTGGCCGTCAGCCCCAACTCCCGAAGTTGGGTGATGCGCGCCACCGCCAAAAACAGCTCCTTGTCGCTCGGGTCCATGTACTCCCATGTCTTCTTGTGCTCCGCCGGCGCCTCCGGGATCAGCAGCTCCGTCGCCGGGTCGGTGTTGACATAGCACCACTGCTGGCGCCAATCGTCCCATTTGTTCCGCAACATCTGCGGAATGTAAAGATCGGCCTCCTTCCCTCCCCGGAGCTGGAAGTTGGCGCTGCCAGTGACCTCCGCTCGGCCGGAGCCCCGCGTCCTCCCGACCGATCGAAGGACGAAGTAATGCCGAAGGAGCGCCACCGACGGCATCACCCCGACGAACATCTCGCAGAGGTGGGCGAAGATCGCCAGCACCACCACGGAGTTGGGGGTGAGATGGAGAAGGTGGACCCCATAATCCTTGAGGACCTCCATGAAGAACGCCGAGAATGGCGGCAGGAGTCCCGCCCCCAGGAAGCTCGTGAAGATCACCGCTTCGTTCGCCCGCGGGTTCGGCGGGTACGTCGCCGGCCGCACCACCGTCGGGTTCGGACGGCCCTCCGGCACCACGATGCCCCGGACCTTGTCCATCGCCTCCTCATTGAGGAGGCGGGACTTCTGGAGCACGCTAGGCGAGCTCGGGGTCGGGGAGCTGCTCTGCCGGGTCTTGCGGCGAGTCATTATGGTGGCGAATTGGTGGCGGAGAAAGCTTTCGGGAGGCAAAAATGGCGGCGGCGGGAGGAAGAAGACGAAGAAAGCGCAAGTACTTTGGGAGACAGAGCGTTTGCGCAAGGAGGTGAAAAGTTCAAAAGTGAGAAGTGGTTTTCTTTTCAAAAGGGAAAAAACCGCAGAAGTTCAACCGTCCGGCGGTTTCCAAAAAACAATCCTGGGCTGTCAGTTTACTGCCGTTGGCAGTAATTTCGCAGTCGCGCGAAATCCGGAGCACGCAACCGCCCGGAACGGCGCGCTTTTCCCGCGCGGGCGCAACACGAAGCGCCGCGGCCAGGTGGCGCGTGCGGATTGGGCGTCGCTCCCGCTCCGCGCGCGCCGCGTTAAAAGCGCCCCTCCGCAGGGCGCATCAGAATGGGCCGGCATCTTTTGCTTGGCCCAAGAAGAAAGGCCTTATCCCCAGTCGTAGCCCTTCGGGCCGTCGCTGGGAGATAAGGCCGGGGGCTACTGTCGGCGGAATGGGGCCCAGGGTACCCCTAACCGCCGGCGGAGGCCAACCAAATGCCGCAGATGGTGACACGTGGCGCTCCGGTCGCTGGGGCCTTGGGTCCCACCCGGATCGCCGTGCGGAACCCGTGGCCATTCCTAAGGAATAAGGGGTCTCCTCCAGAGGCCGCGTCCGCAAACCAGAAGGGGTCTTGGGCCTCCGGGAGTCCACGGCCCACGCGCTGAGCGAGCACTCGGGGTCCGTCCCCGAGCGCTCGGCGTCCCAGAGGGCGAAGGGCGCGCTCGGGGTCCCTTCCCGAGCGCTCGGCATCTTGCAGATGTGGGGCCCAGGGGAGCGCTCGGGGTCCGCCCCCGAGCGCTCTCCCTCGGGCTCCCCCTTCAAGGCGCCCCGAGCGGCCCCCCTGCGAGTGCTCCCCGAGCGCTCGGGATTGCTCGGGGGCATCCGGAAGACAGCTGGCGCCCTCTCCTAGCGAAGGAAGATGCTCGGGACCGAGTGCTCGGGGGACGACGTGTCCTCTGGTGGGACCCTCGCCCATTTACGTCGGCCAGCGCCCAGCTTCTCCAGTAAGCTTCCGCTCTGGCGGAGGCATTTAATGCCTGTCATTTCGACGAGGAACCCCAAGCCCTATGAGGGCATGATGACGGTCAGACCGGGTCCCACTGGTGCAGGTGATAAGCTCTGACAGCTATCCCTCTCTCTCTCTGAAGGGTGGGCCCGGGCTGACAGATTCTTTGACCAACCAAGCGCGCCGCCCCGCACGCCCTGTCACTGTCACCCTTTCTACCCCATGGGGGACGCCGCCGCGCAACTCATTGCGCGGGTTGAGAGGCTGACCCATGGGACCCGCGAGTGGGTATTCTACCGACCCAGTCAGAAGAGGCCAATAAGTCTTCATCCACGGGGCCCGCCGAAGGTAAAGATGTCAGAACCCCTGTTCCGACATACGGTGAAGCGACGTCCCGGCCGAAAGTATGCAGTTCGCATTAAATAGAGGTGTGGGCGCTTCCAGTTGCACCCACGTCGCCCACAGTATCAGTCCAGCTCATTTTCCTTTGCCGACCTATGTGGTATTCCCCCAAGTATATAAGGGGAGAGCCTGGTCCATGCAAGGGGTTGGCTCCTTTCCTAGTTCGATTTTCCTTAGGTTAAATCCGTACCGAAGAAGCACCGTTCTTCCGCTGGGCTAGAGCAAGAAGAAGAACAGTGCGCACCTTTGTAACTCATCATACTTGCCATATACGCACATATATACAAAAACAAGCAGGACGTAGGGTATTACGCCTTCCGGGGTGGCCTGAACCTGGGTAAATCCTTGCGTCATTACATCCTTAGCCACCGGGTTTACTCGCTAAACTCTAATCCACACCAAGGCTCGTAAGAAACTCACTACTCCCCTGGGCCGAATTCCAAAGGGGGTCCCTCCGGACCACCGCTAGAGGCGTCTCTACGCCGACAGTAGGCTTAGCCATCTTCTCTTTCCTAGGTTCGTGGGGGACATAGGTAGGACTTAGACGGGCCCAGCAAGGCCGAACTGATCCATCGGTCCAACCAAGGAGCGAACCGGGCGGGCAAGCAGTGACTCGACCCAATGCGACTATGCTCATCCTGCGCATGGAGAAATTCCTGGACTAGGCTTACTAGGTTGGAGGCTGGTGCTCGAAGGCGGGTTGGGAATTGAGCCTGCCACGGAGGTTCTTGAGATAGATTCGATGATTTTTGCTTGCCATCATAAACCAAATTGGATGGCCGGAATGAGCCCTCCTTTGGTGCCCGATGTGCCTAGCATTTCCTCGTCCGAGCGCTTCGATGGTGACCAGGACGACTAGACTAGGCAGGAATGAGAGGCGATGCAGTTACACCAGTGAGGTGGCCCGAGGAGTAGGGGTGAGGGCGGCATGCTATTTGTGGTCTAAGCATGGTGAGTGCATCGTGCTCATGCAGTGTGTGGTGTCATTGTTGGAGCAGCGGACGAAAGTGTGGCGATGCGGCGCGCCACCCGCACCGATGGGTCACCATTTCTTCTGAATTCTTTTATTTCGGTGTCGAGAGAGAGTGGATGGGCTGCCTCATTTGGCCCGGGTAGTGCCATGCCCGGGGCTTTTGCACGCGAGTAGTAGTCCGCCAAATCCATCCTCTGCCGGGTGGGCTGCTTCTCTTATAGGGGCCTACTTTTAACCTTGGGTCGTGCAATAGCACGTGCGACCTGGTCCATCTTTTCACCTGGCGGGCTGCCTTTCCTTGGCCGCTTTTGTATGGTAGAGCTTGGACAGTGTGACAACGGTCATAGGCCAGCATTGCGAGGCCTAGCTAGGAGCCAGATCGAGGCCACTGGTTTTAGCTTTGGTTGGGCTTTCGCAAGTGGAGAGCGTGGGCTTTGTACACGTGGTTCTTTTTTTTGTGGCAAATTTTTCCCAGAGTTTTTTTGGGTGTATTTGTGCTAACATTCTTTCATGCTTCTTCCTTTGCAGGTGGAATGGCTCATGACGGTTCTCCTTGTTTGGGTGAGAGGGCGAGCAAGTCGTTGAGCAAGCCCAAGGACCGCTCTCGTGACAAGGTGCCACAAGACATTTCGGGGGCTTCCAAGACGGTGAGCAAGAGGTCCTCAGGCAAGATAAGGGTGACTAGGCACTGGCCAAGGAGCCGTCCCTTGGAACATAAATGTACCACAATCTCCCAGAGCCAACTTCGATGGACACCAAGTAGCTTGGGCAGCTAGAGGATGTGAGGTACATGCCTCGTGGGCATGGGATTGTTCCCGATCCTCATAAACAACAATATATAGTGGGAAGGCATTAGGAGGCTGTCGTGGTATATGCCTCTTGGTTCTATGCAGGGTTCTGCACACCAGCTCGCCCCTTCATTGTGGAGTTCATCAAGGCTTTCGGCATTGAGCTGGAGTAGCTACAACTGTCCATCATCTTGAGGCTCAACGTGTTCAGGTGGATGAGCGAGATATTCCTGGGAGAGGATCCCTCCTTGAAGCCGCTACTTTACTTCTTTCGAGTAGATATGAAGACCAAAAGGACTCCTGATGATAATACCCATTAGTGTGTTTGGCATTGTCTTCCTAAGGCTTCGCTCTAGCTTCGTAAGTGCAAGTCTCCCTTGTGGCAAGAGTGGGACTATCAGTGGTTTTACCTTCGTCTTCCTAGCACCCGTCTTCACCACTCTAGTGAGTTACCCAAGCATGAGGGTCATGTGGACCTCAAGGATATTTTCTTGGCAGACATCACCCCTTAGGAGAGTGGGAAGATCAACAAGATCAAGACAGTGAGGCGTTGTAACACCTCAATTATCCGAGACCTGAAAATTAGGGCCAACAAAAACTTTTTCTTAATAATGCAAGTTAAGATGCATCATATTAAAACTTTTAAACAATTCCTGCCTCTGTTGAAACCCTAAAGTGTGCCAACCCAAAACCTTTCCCCTCTGTTCCTGTATCTTTGATCTCTGCTTTGTCGGGACTCTGTTCGGCAAATACTCTCAAACCCTAATTCCTTCCTTCCGAGCTACGGGTCACAACCCTAACTCAACATTCAACTCTACCACAACTCCGTGCATATATACACGAATATGTCAGAGGCATCATTCCAAACCCAGCTCTTCAGAACTTCGCATGTCCATTTCACCTCCATGCAAATCCCATATATGCAAAAATATCCAAGTGTATGTGGGCACATACACACCAAACCCTGAACTACTTTCCTCGGTAAAATCCTTTTACCACCTGACCCAGAAAATATCGTCAGCTACCTTACCATTATTCCTTACCAGAATATATATACGCAAATTTCTTTTCATCCTTACCCTTTACTCTTGCCAGGTTACCTTTTTATCTTTCTGCATGGTAAAACCTCAAATAATTACTTCACCGTGGTAATCCCTTCTCTCTTTACCATGCAACACAAAAATATCTTTTTCACCTTTACCAGATTACCGTACCGGGAGAAAAATATCTGTTCCAGTAGTTTTCCACCAAATAACTATTTACCATTTCGCCGTTCATCCATTTACCTCTTACTACAGTCAAAACCCTATTTCTTTAATGCCCTAGACAATTCTTCACCACGTGTGCATGCATATACACCCGCCACCTTTTCTCTCCCCCCAGAATAACTCTGGTATACTTCCTAAACTTTTTGGCAATCTCCATCATGTGAATGTTTAATACGAATCGCATGTGTATATATACGTATGTATACCTGTTCCCATAGTCCTATTACCACCTTCCTCTTTATTTTGGTACATGCTCCTTTCTTAAAAAGCCTACATCTTGCCACACCCCAAGCTCTTTTAATTGCATGTCCCTGCAGCAGTAGTCATATCCCAATCCCAACTGCTATTTCTTTTCTTATCTCTATTCTCTCCCTGAGCAGTACCAACAGCATTCAACAATTCATTATCCAGCACCATGAGCTGCCACTGCCACTACTCACCTGCAGTTGAACCAGCCCTGCTATCCACCTTTCTCCCTCTCCACTGCCAAAGCTGCTCTACTGCCTACACTCTAGTCAACCAAGCCATCCCATCTCCCTCACCTTTCTCTCTTTTTCTTTGTTTGTTTCCAAGCGGCAGAAACACCAGCAGCAACCACGAGCTCCTCATATTACTACTTCAGCACCAGTTTTCTTTCCCTACCCAAGCAGCAAGGCGCAAAAAGCTCCTTCTTCTACCTCCAGCCCCTCTTCCCCTCCGCAGGCCAGTCAAGAACTCCAGCAGCAGGCAGCCATCTCACGCCTAGCTGCCCCTCTCCTATCCTCCAGCTCAAGTTTCCCCCCTCAGCTACTTCCCTCCCCAAGCTGCATGCACATAACTCCCATGGCAGTCCTCAACCGAGCTACCCCAGCCCTCTCTCCATTTTCCAGCACTGCCGCACCAACCAGCAGCAGCAGCCTGTGCCCCATCCCTTTCTCCACGCCATTTCCTTCCTTTCCAAGCAGTACCACAGCAGCTCACCTCTGCCTTTTCTTTTCTAGCTATAGCACGGCAGTCTTTTCCCCTGGCCCATCTCCTCCCTGCCGTGCCATCCTCCCCTTATTTTTCTCTGATCCTGTCAGCATCCAAGCACTCCCTCTCCCCCCTTTTAATTCCTGTCAACTCACTCCACTGCCCTTCTTCTTCACCCGAGCTACCCTTCTTTTTCTCAGCTGCTTCCTCAACTTCTCTCCACTCCCTCTCGAGCTCCTGGGCAGCAAGTTATTCCCCCCATTCCTTTTCTTCCCCAAGCCTGCTTGCTCCCTTTCACTCTGAGCTCCATCTCCTCTCCATTAGAGTTCCGGCCAGCTCCCCATATCCACATTTCATTTTCTTCCTCCAACTCCCATACCGAGCAGCGCCTAGCTCCCTTCCACTTTCCTCAGCCCCTGCACCTGCCCTCAAGCCGCAGCTCCTCCCCTCTTTAGCTCAGCTGGCCGAGTTCCTCTCCCATTGTCTCCCTCAGCTCGAGCACCTCCCTGCTCCTCTTTCCCCAAGCTCCACCCGAGCACCTCCCTTGCAGCTCCCCATCTCAAGCTTCAGCCCGAGCTCGCCGTGTTTCCCCAACGGAGCTGCACAAGAACAAGCTTCCACCAGCAAGCCGAGCTCACCTCAGGCGCACCAAGGGAGTAACCCGAGCTGTTCTCTAAGTTCCCCGAGCTTCACTCCATCTCAAGCCGAGCTCGCCCAAGCTCTGCCGCAACCGCTGCCCCTGCCCAGTTCCTTGCCGTGACAGCCGCAGCACCCCCCTTTTCTCTGCCGCGGCAGGGCAGTGCCGCCCAAGTCTCCACCACGGCAGCTGCTATAACCCTACCGCGGCAGCCTGCCGCATCCATTTCGCCTACCGCGGCAGCCCAGCTCAGCAACCACCGCTGCCCCATTCCTACCGCGGCAGCTCGCTTTAGCTGTTTCCGCTGCCGCGTCCTGCCACAGCCTCAAGTCCCTTCTTCTCTCTGTTCTGGCAGGTTCAGCCGCATCCAAGCCGATTCTCAGAAAATGTCCCAAATAAAAGTTGTTCAAAACTTTATTTCCCATCTTTTTCATATAGACCACTTTTCGAAAATCTCAATGGTTCTCCCTGTACAGCCCAGTCCAGTACACAGTTCAAATTTCAAACAGCCTTTTGAATTCCCTTTTTGAATAGGTGTTTAGCTCTAGGTTGCTCCAGCATGTAAACATGTTATTTTTGAGCATTGCACTAGTTACAACCATGCATACATGTTGCTTAGCTCAAGGTTTAAAAAGGATAGGTTAATTTATAAAACCCTAAAACATAAGCATCCATATATAGTTTAAACTCTTTTTCAAATATAGTCGAATAGATGATTCCTCCATTTGACCAGTGGGATTAGAGTTCAAGTTTCATGTAGCCTAGCGGTCCATCATCTCTTCACTTAGTGCGTGATTCCAAAGCCATAGGAGCATGTGCTTAACACCAAAACCCTAGAAACCCTAGTGTTAATGTCATGCATATATATATGATCCTCCTAGTTTTATCCCCATCATGTTAGGTTCCTCAAATATGTTAGAGACAAGAGCATGCATAAGTAGGTTCTTTCCAGCAGGTTTCATGCATATGTTCATGTTGCATAGTTCGAAGATGAAAGGGCATCGTAAAACCCTAAAAACCCTAGCCACCCTCTAAGATCGAGGTATGGATTTAAATATTGCTTGAGCATATTTTTGGATCTTAAATGGATCTTCCTCGCGCCGTTAGTGATTGTTGTTTTTCCGACGTGTAGTTGCGACGCAGCGATACCTCACGCGCAGGATTCCCGATGTTGTCGTATCAGGTTTGCGATCGACTCGGCCGATAACGCCAGGCAAGCTCTCCGCCCTTGATCATGTTGAATCCCAGTTTTTATGAAATATTATTTTGTTTTCGAACCATGCATGCTATATTTTATCCCTGTATTTTATGTAGAGTAGATATTACCGATGATAGGAAACCCTAGTCCGACCCCGTAAACCTTGTCACCTTAGGACTATTGTGTTCCGAAGATTTATCGGAAACTTAGGGTGGTGTAGATGTATATGTATTCATATGCTTAATTAGCCCCGCAGTAGATGAATTAGGTTTTCGAAAAGAAAAAGGAAAGCAACACCCCATATTTCATGTGATGGAATATCGAAACGGACCGTCGCGTCCGGTTGTAGAGGTGCATGGAAGGTAGGATATGCATGGGTTGAGATATTCTACCGAAAATGGTTCTGTGGAACCGAGCTAAAAAGGGAGAAGATTTTGATCCGGGTTGGTAATGAAGGGTGTTTGCAGGGAGTTGTTAAAGAGCGAGGTAAGGCCCGTCGTGGTTCTCGCTGCCCGTTATCGGGAGTGGTGTGGAGTCCTTCTCGGATCACCTAAGGACCTGTCTTAAGTGCCGTTTGGCCAAGTCTTACCGTACGACCACATGTCCTTTGTGGGAAGGACTTGATCTAGTAGCCGACCTGGACTAGCATGAACCCGTGGGCAGTTAGTAGAGTGCAGATGGGGTGGGTTTAACCCCTGTAGAGAATAAACCCGTGGTTTTAACGAGGTATTATTCGCCACAGAGTTGGAACACCAACCTCCTTGTAGCGATGATACTGACTCAAGCTAGGTGTGGGACATGTCCTTCTGACGGGTTCATGGCTGGGTTCACAGCGGTGAAGAGTCTCGTTGTACAAGCTCTGGACACATGCGACGCGTAGCATGCCCAGGGGGAACTACATCGTGTGGGTAAAGCCATACAACCTCTGCAGAGTGTTAAAAAACTATTCGAATAGCCGCGTCCGCGGTCATGGACGAACTTGGTCGGGCCACACTAAAGTAGTCTGGCTCTCTGAGCCCCAAAAAGGATTTCTGGGTTATGGGTTTAAGGACGCGAACCGTTGTGTTCGCAGGGCAGTTTGCCAAATTCCCGTCGTATCGGGAGGTGTGAAGTCGGGTTTTCCCGTAGCTACGGGCAAACCTTAGAATCCCCGTAAGTACGAGGTGAGCGTCGTCTACCTGAGGAACCGAGTGATTGGGAACCCCGTAAGTACGAGGTGAGCTGCGTCTCCCTGTGGAACCGGGTAAGTACCGTGCTGTACCATTGTAACGGTAAGCACAAAAGTGAACTCCCCGTTGCAACGGGTGAGTGTTTGAGCAATACCTTATCTCGCTGCGTCGAGATAATTTTGATAAAATCGCTTTTACATCTATGTATTTATTTCAAATGCAAATTTACTTTCTCGCACAACATGAAACTTAGGATAGAGCCATGTTATTGATAAATTCTGAGCATGATCATATCCGTACTAAACTCCCCGGCGGAGCGCTTGCAAGTACATTCAATGTACTCACCTGGCTTGTTGATTTGGCCAGACCGATAGGCGACCGTTCGAAAGCAACGACGGTATCCGCGATAACTAGGGCGAACCCCTAGTCAGTTGCCTGTTGGGAACGGCATATTGATGGGCTCATCACCGCTCGATTTTCCACTGCAAGATTTCTAGCCGTTGGGGTAAAGGTATAGTTTTTCGATCTTAAAGATCGGATTATGCTTTATATTCTAATAAGTGCGTGTATGATTTTGATACACAGGTAAACTTGTGGGTATCGGCTACTGATCCAGGGACCGGTACCGTAAACACAAGGGCTTATCCGGCCTTAAAACCGGGTGCGCCACAGGCGTGAGCGGAGTTTCAGGGACATGATGGAAGAGATGGTCATGGCGGACCGCTAAATGATGAGGCAGCCATAAGAAAAAAGAATTGAGATTCCTCGTGACTTCTATTCTCTGTGTACAGCCAACAGCCGTGAGTGCATCCACCTTTGCCTTTGTTTATCTCCTTTCATGATTTGAGATATTGACGGTTTTTCCCTATTTTCAGCTACCTTCCCCCATAAGATGGTGGTGGAGTGGGTGGATCAGCTTATCGACCCATACAACTCTAAGGAGCATAAGGAGTACACTGGTGTTGCCGAGGAAAAGACATGTCACAACACCATAGCAAAGTGCTTCAAGATTGTGCTTTCATGCTGGCCGGTTGCTCCAAGTGTCAAGACAACCTTGGGAGAGTATCGAAGGCGGTGGTGCTTGGCTTGCCATAACCTATGTAGAAGCTCCTGAGATCTTTGGCAAGAGGAAGATGAGGGCTAGCTGTGACTTCATGCCTTGATATATGATTTTCATGTCACCATGGGATTTGAGCCTATTTTCTTATGTTTTCATGTCTTACTACTTTGACATAGCTTATGACTTAGCAAGTAGCTTGATGTAGGCCTAACAGGGTAGCTTTATAACTCACCATGTTATCACTTAGCATATGTATGTTAATTTAATAATAGTTTTATGGTACTTAGCTGGAAGTTTTTATAAGATGATCATGTTTGCTTCTAACGGATGCTTTGCCTTATTGCTTTTAGCAAGATGGTGTGTAGGTTGTCCTGGGGCCTACCATGAACATCTAGCGCTACTGATGCGACTCGCCTAGGGCTAGGACCATGGTGATAAGTCATGGAGCCCTTGTACTTCGGAATATGAATCTTCCTTAGGTAGTCGTTGAACATGCAGGGTCAGAGGCATGTCGACCGCCTAAACTGGAGCTTAGGTCTTATTCATTGATGGCACGACTAGGCTGGCGCCTAGGGCCATGGATGACTAGTCAAGTGGAGCCCTTGTACCTAGGAAGATAAATATCCTTAGGTAATCATTGAGCACCCTAAGTTAGAGGTGTGTCAACCACCATAGAGAGCCGCGGCCATCTTTGCTTTAGGACTTTGTGGGCATCTTGGTCCTACGCGTCATTTGTGTTATTCGAGCAAGGAAGCCTTAGGTGATTTCTCCCGCAACATAGCGATGATGGCGCTTTTCATCTTAAAAAAAAGGAACAAAATATGAAGATTCATGGTTCGCAGGCCTCACGACAAGGAGGAAGGGGGACTATGGCCCTAATGGCGCATATTTAGCCTTCTTTCCTCAAACACGGAGGAGGAGGAACGGCGCATGGGGTTCAACTACATCTCCTGCACGGAGGAAAGAGAAAGGCAAACCCTAATGGCGCACGGTTTAGCTTGCATCTAAGGGTGCGAAGGCAAGAAGAACTGATTCATGGAAGCTCACAATTCACTTAGTTTTCACTTTCTTGGTTGGCGGAGGATACAAGCCTCGGGAGTCGCTGGCCATGGGTGACACTTTTACAGAGTTTCAAGCGTAAAACTTGTGGAGCTTGTCTTTGTTTCAGGCGTGGCCCGGAAGCTCGTCCTGGACAGCTGGTAGGCTCTAGATCCCAGGGTGATGGATATGCGGTACCCACTTCTGGTGAAGGTTGCCTTGCGACTGGGGATCAGTAGCCTTCTTGAGCAATAAATCTTTTTTGGAGAATGCTCGCTCGTTTTCCAGGAGTTGTAGAAGCGTGTGATACTTTGCTCGTAAGTGGCATGCTTAAGGAGGGCTTGGTCTCGCACCTCTTCGACGAAGTCCAACTTGGCCTAGTGGCATTCTTGATTTTGCATGAAGTTAAGTGGAGTGGCTTCACAAAGCATCTCGATGCGGAGAGACCGGTATTTGATCTCCATAGGGAGCACGGCTTCTGCTTCGTACACCAAGGAGAAAGGCGTTTGTCCGGTGGAGTGGCTAACGGTGGCTTTCCTCCACGAATGCCAAAGGTGCACTTCTTCGGGTTGAGTTTTACCCCATACTTTTGGAGGTTCATGATAGTTTCTTGAAGGTCTTCAGGGTTGGTGCTTGCAAGGCGGCTTCTGATGACGATGTGGTTTACGTAAACTTCCGCATTTCTCCCTTATTGAATTTTGAAGATGAGGCTCACAAAATGCTGGATAGTGACTCCGGTGTTCCTTAGCCCAAATGGCATGTGCAGGTAGTAGAAAGTGCTGATGCGAGTGATGAAGATTGTTTTCTCCTCGTCCTCCTTGGTTGTTTTCTCCTCGTCCTCCTTGGCCTTGTGGACTTGGTGGTACCAGGAGTATGCATCTAGGAAGCTTAGCACCTCACACCTACCATGGAATGGACAAGTTGGTCCATGCGTGGAGGGGGTAGTCATCTTTTGAGCATACCTTGTTGAGGTCGGTGAATTCCACGCATATGTGGCACGCCCCGTTTTCCTTCTTGACTAGGACCAGTTTGGCGAGCCATTTAGAGTGCCATACCTCTTAGATGAGACCGGCCTTGGTGAGCTTGTCAACTTCTTTCTTGGTGGCATCACTTCTCTCTAAAGACAGCTTTTGGAGCTCCTGCTTCACCAGAGCGTGATCGAACTTGATCGCGAGGTGATGCTGCATTACCTTGCATGGGACACCCTCTATATCGGTAGCGACCAAGGATACATAGTCGGTCTTTGTCAAATGTTACATTATTGACGCCGAGCATGTCACCCTTGAGTAGCTTGTCTAGGTTCTTCATTGCTATGTGAGCCAACCTTCTGTGCTAGAACCAACTTAAAGAAAAATTTGCCAACAAGCAAGTTTATATACATCATTCATTGGAAGAAAAGTCAACCAACTAAAGGTAAATTTTCTAAATCCATTGAAGACTAATGAGCGATCATCACTCTTAGTCAGAAACACTCCATGCTTGGAAATTACACTCAAGATCACAATCACAAAGTTGTGACACAAATAACAAGTTATAGTTCAAAGATTTCACAACAAAGACATTCGAGATAGAGAGATCATTCGAGATAGCTATTTTATCTAACCCCATTAGCTTTCCTTTTGCATTGTCACCAAAAGTGATGTTTTCATGTGGGGAACCTCTACTATCAAGTGAAGTGAACATGTCCTTCTCTCCGGCATATAATTTGTGCATCCACTATCAAGCACCCAACTCTTACTACTGGAGGTGTGGTCCTATAAAAGAATTAAGCTTTTTTAGGTACCCATACCTTCTTGGGTCATAGAAATTTAGTCACACAAGTCTTGAGTACCCAAATAGCACTCTTCCTAACATGATCACCAATCCTAGCACCAGCTTACTTGACATGGAATTTACCATCCTTGCCTTTTCTAAGCACACATGGATCATCAAAATGTCCAAGAAAGTTAGGATGATCCCTTTTAGGCTCATGACCCTCAAATATAGAAGCATGTATTTGCTTCTCTTTTGCTTGCACGAACTTGGTGTTGGGTTTAAAGGAGGAGTCCATGCCTTCCCGGTGTCATTGAACCTTGGGTAAAGTTGAGTCCTTCGTGGTTGAAGTTCTCCTTTTCGAGCTCATGGTATCCTTTATGGCCTTAATACCCTTTTAGCACTTGAGCAACACATGCTCAAGTTGAGCCTTCAATCTAGCATTCTCACTCAGTAATGTTACCTCACAAATATTAGAGTTAGAAACACTTGCAACATCATCAGGGACTATAGTGGGTGAGTCCTTAGGTAAAGAAGCACATTTAGGACATGGCAATTCCACACCCACTTGAGGCAAGGTTCATTGCGTGTCAAGGAGCGAGAGATTTTGCCCTTGAGAATGTCATGAGAAATCTTAAGAGTCTCATGATCTTGTTTCTTTTTTATGTGCTCAAGGCCAAGACTTTCATGAGTACTCCTAAGCTCCTCATGAGACTTCTCAAGTCTATAATGAGATACCTTAAGCTCCTTGTACTTGTGAGTTAAGGCCTCATTCTTCTCTTTCTCCTTTACAGCAATGTGTCTTGCTTCTCAAGAGTAGCAACTAGCATATCATAACTAGGCATGCTTAATTGATCAAGATCATCAAGAAATCATCATCACTATCATCATAGTTGGGTGATTTGGCATTTGGGACTACCTTAGACCCTTTTGCCATGAGGTATAGAGGATTTTCATCATCACTTGAGTGATTGAAGAGGAACTTGGCGAGTCTTGGGCTTGCCATAGCGAGACCAGCAAATCCATCGTCATCCTCATCATCATTGTTGGAGTTAGAGTCAAAGAGCATGAGTTGTTTGGATCCTACTCTTGGCTAATATGGGCTTGAGCCTTGTAGCGGTTCTTCTTCAAAAACTTTCCCTTGCCATGACAACTTTTCTTGTAGCCCTTCTCCTTTTCCACCTTCTTGTTCTTGTTTGGACAATCGGTGATGAAGTGACCCATGTTGCCACACTCAAAGCATGCCCCCTTGGTGAGCTTCTTCTTGGTGTATTTTGAGTACTTTTGGCTTTTTCCTTGGTTGGTGAACTTGTTGCGACCATTCTTCTTGAATATCTTGGACAATCTTCTCATAAGAAGAGCGATATCTTGAGCTTCAAGTCCTTCATCTTCATCATCGTCACTTGAGTCATCTTCTACGACACGCTTGGCTTTCAAGATGACATTCCTCTTACCACTTGTGTTTGATGACACAAGCTCCCTCTTACCACTTGCGTTTGATGACATGAGTAGCACTTGAGTTTGATGATACGAGCTTCCTCTTACCACTTGAGTTTGATGCCACAAGCTCTTTCTTGTCTTGCATTGCCAAATCATGGGCAATGATTCTCCCAACGACCTCAATTAATTGGAGTGAGCCTTTTGAAATTCTAGTATATCAAACAAGATTGCGGAAAACAAAATTTAACAACCTAGCAAGCAAGATACAAGAGATAGTAACAAGTAACTATGGAGTATGTGCAAGAAAAACACATGAGGAGACAAAGTTGTTTGTTGACGAAGTTTGGATCTTTGGTGGGGCCCTACGTCTCTGGTTAGGAAGCTTGATCCAATGATCAAAGTCGGCACCGAAACGTGCTCTCTCTCAAGAGGCTTGCCGATGCAAAGCCTCATCACTTCTTGGTAGCTTTTCACCTTGCGGTAGGTGAGCTCCAACCTTCACAAACTTATTAGTTTCTTCACAAGCTTGAAGACTCCCAAGCAATGCCTAACCGTCTAGGAGACGCCAACCTCCAAGATTAATAGGAACTTGATCTTCAGCTTGGAGATGATCACTTGCTTGAATGCTCAATAGAAATCAAATCCAAATCCCCAAGACTTTCTCCCTCTCAAAGGAACTCACAAGAAGGCAAGAGAAAAGAGAGATAAGGTGTAACTCTGGATCTGGGATGCAAGCAACCGCCTTCGTGTAGGTGGGGTAGAGGTATATATAGGCAACCCTAAGAAACTAGCCGTTACTCACAAAAAAAACCTCGCCCGAAGATTCTGCACAACCTCATTCGGAGGTTCCATGATTCAAAAAACAACAGCTATATCAGTGAAAAGCACTACTTGGTGGGTGTTGCTCAAACACACCAGATAGTTCAAAACCTCTAGAGTATCCTTGACCTGGAGGATAGCTGAAACTCAGAGGTTCCGAACGAAATCAACCCTTATGTCCCGAAACACAAATTAGTCCAGAGGTTCTTAACAATCCTCACTCGAAGGTTCCAACCAAGCAAACTGGAGCCAACCTGGTTTCTTTGGAAGCATCGGATCAAGGGTCCAGGTGAGAACAAAGCACTGGGACAAAAGCAAAGTCTTAGCTTGAAGGTTCCAAACTTACTTCATTCACAAGGTCTAAGTCAAGGCTTCGGACCAAAGCTCTATCACCACTCGGATTGTCCGGATAGACCTCACTCGGAGGCTCCGGATAGCATCGGCTCTTTTGGATAGAACCCTTGAAAGACTTCGGGTATTCCGGACGCACCTCACTCAGACGTCTAGACCAACACTTAGAACTAGGAGACTGCTCTCGCACACACTCGGATATTCCAACCGACTGGTCCAAACATTCCAAATAGACATAAAAGTTTTGTATGGAGAGGTTTCTAAAGATTTTTAGAAAGGTTTTCTTTTGAGAACTGAGCGAATTATCTCCTTCCTTGTTGTTGACTAGCGCTCCCCTTTATAATACGGTAGTCTTATACTCATTGCGACCATTGGATCAACAAAAGCACTAGAGAAGTATCTTTAATCTTCTAGATTCCATGTCGTCTCTTTTTAATCTTTTTAGGGGTCATCAACGCTAGTTCCACCTTGCCTTTTGGGACTAAAATTTTCTCAACATCTTGATACACATATTGGTCACTTAGTCATTTTGTCATTAATCAACAAAACCCATTTAAGGGGCCAAGGTGCACTTTCAGTATGTGAATAATAAACAATGTTCTTTTGCAATTAAATGCACGAGTGAGAAAAGAAATTTTATCCACAAAACACAATGCGTCATATAGCATCATGGAGTAGAAAAAGCAGAATGATTCAGTAATACTTTTAGACAATGACTTGGCTCAAAAATTATTAGAGGGTAAATAAGACAATAATTCTCATATATGAACTAAATCTAACATAGGAATTATATTCAGTACATACACCTAATGTAAAATCCTTATTTCACATAGAAATAAAAATTCCAAGTAAAAATTATGATTACATCGAATCCCTAATCAAATCTAGAAGTTGCAAATACAGCAGCCTCACAAGTCACAACACAACTGAAGTATAAATTTTTGTTTGTGTTCTCTATAAAACCAGAATGGGAGATGGCAGCCTAGTGCCCTAGTTAGTATGTCACCCAACTGTACTCTTTGCAGCTGTAGAACTAAACACAACCTATTTAAAAATGGATTCAAAAGGCAAGTATCTGTAACAAATAAACAAATTCAATAGCACGCCTTACGGTAGCGTAATCTTCATCATAATTGTCTCTGGTGTTGCACATCACTCCAAGCCTTCAAGATTGTCGAAGGCCACATTCATTGCCTTCCCAACATCTCTTTGAAGTGGCAATGCTCTTCATAGCCATCTACAGAAAGACATATGTTTAGAATTTGATATTTCAGTACAATTTTAGTAGGATCACAAATTAACTTCAAATGCAACATTAATCAGGGAAATTTTGGGAGAACACAAAGAAGATGTAGGTGCAGAGGCATAAAAGTTAATACCTGAAAGATTGAGGTCTATCGACTAGCGGGGGGTGAATATGAGATTATCAAATTTTACTCAAATTAGTTGTTTATCATGCAAGAATGAAGTAGTTTAGCGATGAAGCAACAAACACCAAATAAGATCTAGCTCAACTGAAGAATAACAGCTAAGAAAGGAGCTAGAAAGAGGACACCAGATTTAACCCGAAGTTCAAGTTGTTGGCAACAACTCTACGTCTTCGTTTGGAGAGGCTGAGCACTTAGCTCCGAAGACATACAGTCTTCACCTTCTTCTCCTTGAGCCAAGTCCACTTAGTACTTGCTCAATCACTCGTGGTGGATCTTGAGGTGATCCCTGAACCTTCACAAACTGTTGGAGGCGAATCCACAAGTTGGAGCTCTTCAACGACGCCTAACTGGCTAGGAGATGCCAAATCTCCAAGAGTAACAAGTTTGAACTCTAGGCTCGAAGAAGCTCTTGCTTGAATGCTCAATCAAGTCTCAAATCTCTCAAGGCTTTCCTCTCTCAAAGTAGATCTCAAAGGAGTCTAGAGGAAAGGGGAACACGAAGTGAGAGAGTGTCTTTTAGCGCTGATGTCCTACGGAGCCCGCAGGGGGGTCGGGGACCATTTATAGCCGTAGCTCAGAAAAGAGTCGTTGGGCACAAAGATTCTTCTTCGGCACAACCAGAATACAAAACCGGAAGCACCGGGTTTCAAACCAACGGTCAGATCTGAGGAGCTCAGATGCACAGCGAAAGTCTTCAACTCAAAGTCGGTAGTTCCGGAAGGAACACGGTCACACCGGGATTGAAGATTGTACTCCTCAGAGTAACTTCCAGAAATGATTTCCGGTAGTGCCAACTTGAGGAACGGTTAAACCGAGATTTGAAGAATTGACTCGTTCTTCTCCCACAGAGAAGAAACTCGGTCAAACCGAAAATCAACTCGGTAACGTAGCTTCTCAAATAGATCTAAATCCAGAAGAGATTCTCGGTACCACCAGAAACAGAACCGGTAGAACCGAAGACAACACACATAGGACTTAGTTCTAGGGCAACAGAAGACCTAAGTCCAGAAGAGATTCTCGGTGCAACCGGAAACGAAACCGGTAGAACCGAAGACATCAAGAATGGGACTTAGTCTGAGACAACATAAGACCTAAGTCCAGAAAGGATTCTTGGTACACCCGGAAACGAAACCGGTGAAACCGAAGAGAATAGGACTTAGTCTACGACGGCATGAGACCCAAGTCCAGAAGAGATTCTCGGTGCAACCGGAAACGAAACCGATAGAACCGAAGACATCAAGAATGGGACTTAGTCTGAGGCAACATAAGACCTAACTCCAGAAAGGATTCTCGGTACAACTGGAAATGAAACCGGTAGAACCGAAGACAAAACGAATAGAACTTAGTCTAAAACAACAAAAGCATATCCCGAAAGCACCGGTCTTCAAGAACGGAAATATCGGTTTCCGAAATATGAAACTAGGGCAAACCCTAAGCGGCAAGGTTCCCTAACTCTTTGACACAGAGGCCATTCTCGGCAGCACCGGGTTGAAGACCGGTCATGCCGCGATTGAAGCTCTTCGAGGCTTGAGACGACTAAGTCCTCAACCCTCGCAACAGAGACCAATCTCGGTACATCCGATTCTTCAAACCGGTATTACCGAGAATTACTGTCTGTGTCTCAAAAAGAGATTTCAAAGAAGTCTTCTGAGATTTGACTGAGCACACATGAAGATTCTTCCTCTAACTTAGATATCTCACCCCTCTTAATAGGCGGTTTATCCTATAGATTCAAATGATCTTTTGATCATATCAAAGACTAGAAAAACACCACTAATCTTCTAGGTCCAAGCCTTCCTTCATCTCTAACTTTTTAGGGGTTGATATCCGCTGGTTAAACCAACTACTTGGGGACTATGCACCTGAATACACTCAGTAAACCATTAGTCCCTTAATCGTTTGTCATTAATCATCAAAACCCATTAGGAGGCACTAGATGCACTTTCAATCTCTCCCATTTTGGTGATTGATGACAACCCGATTAAAGCTTCATACTGGATATAAAAAGGTTGTGTTTTAAGTTCCATGATGTATAGATGGCTCCCCCTAAATAGTGCACTGTTTGAATATAGCTTTGAATGCAAGTGCAGATTTTGAGGAAATTTGAGGAGCTCCCCCTACATCATGGGAGTGCATTGTATAGGAATAAACATTAATAGCACAATGCACAAGAGGTGATCATTAGAGATATAGACATGTATATAATAAACAATTAAACAGAGCATATTTAAGAAGAGTATCAAACACAAAGATCACCAAATAGAGTTTACAAACCAATACAAGAATTATCAAATAAAAGGCAAGGTTTGTAACTCTTCTATCCTAGAAAGATTTTCTTCACGCTCCCCCTTTCTTCTTTCCTCAACTTTCCTTTTTAAACTTTTAATCTCTCCCCCTTTCTTCTTTCTTCAACTTCCCTTTTTAAAATTTTAATCTCTCCCCCTTTCTTCTTTCTTCAACTTCCCTTTTTAAACTTTTAATCTCTCCCCCTTTGGCATCAATGGACCAAAAAGCTTAAGCAGATGGAGGAGCACCAGATGCTGAGGCATGAGGGGAGGCTTGAGGAGCTGGAGCTGAGGCTTGTGCTGGGGCCTGAGATGGTGATGTGGCAGTGTCTTCAGGCTGAACAGTGGAAATGGAGGCACTTGGAGTGACTCTATAATGCACTAAAGAGAGTGAGTGAGCACACCAGGGATAAGTTTCTTTGATACCCTGTGCTGCCAATTCTTCTTCAGAATAGTGTTTCTTTAGAAGCACCCAAGACCTCCTTAGGGTTTCCCTGTCAGCTGTTTGGGACACCATGGCCATGTTGTATAGAGCATTTAGATCATGCCTGACTAGCTTTTTTGTTCTTTCCTCATTTGATGTATTTCCTGAAGAATTTGATCAATCTTGGAGGTTTCTTCAGGCTTTTGCAGTTCAGGTGATTGAGGTTGGCGTTCCGAATGATAAAACTGAGGATCATCACTAGCCATCGGCTCTCTTTCTTCTTCTGCCTGAGGTGCAGAGGGCTGGGGAGGTGGGGAAGGAACAACAGGTTGCTTGCCTTTGCCCTTGACTTGAGCTGCTTTCTTCACTAGATCTTCATATTGAGAGGATGTGAACTTGGTGTGAGTGGAGTCACAGTGGAAAGCAATATCAATTTTGTTCAGGAGGAATTTCATCAAGTAAGGAGCATAGGGCAGCTGCTTGATGTGGTCTGCAATAGCCTCTGACATAAAATGTCCAAAGAAATCTGTCAGGTTGAAGGGCACATGAGTCATGATCTTCAGAAGAAGGTTCCTTGCTCTATGATGGATTTCATCTTGATTGCCTTTCTTTGGAGCAAGAGTCTTCCTCGGTATCTTGAGGACAGTCTTGGCAGCATAAGATAGTTTAGCTGTCTTGCTAAGCACATATTCTCTGTCTTCAGGATACAATGGTATCAACCCTTCCTTAGGTAGAATATCTTCATCATGAATTCTGACATCTTCAGAGTTTATGTCCATGCCAAGCCCTGTCCTTGCCACAAATTCTTCAAAAATAGCTTCATATTTTGAATGCCCTGTCATCCATTCAAGCTTCCTGGTATTGAAATGGGAGTCACTTCTTGAGATGTATAGAGTTGCATAAAATTGAAGAATGAGCTCTTCATTCTAATCCTGCCTGAAAGTTATGAATTCTTCAATTCCCACTTGTCTTAGGGCATCTAGGACAGGTGCAAAGCATCTGTGCTTCTCAAGGTATGCTAGGTCAACATATTGATGTTTGAAGATTCTGTTCTTTTTGAAGAGAGTTGTCTGATAGAAATCTTGTTGAGTCCTAACCCAGAACCTTGGATCAGATGCATCTCTGGCATACTCATAGGGATTGAAGTCCCATCTAATTTCCCTTAGTTCTTCATTTGTCATCTTGTTGTATTCAACAACTGGTTGAGGCCTTCGGCCTTGAGTAGGAATCCTCTGAGTTGGGGCAAGCACCACTAAGGTGGCATTGTCTTCAATATTTTGTTGCTCCCTCAGTTCTAGATCCTCTTCATCCATATGAACTCTGACTTTCTTTAGAGCTGATCTTGTCCTTTGACTTGGCCTAGGTGGCAACTTGTCACCCTTTTTCTACTCAGCTACCTTCTTTTTGTTCTCAGCAGGGGCAGATGGTCTAGGAGTTACAGATTGTTTCCTATTCCTTCTTTCATATTGAGGAATAGGGTCCTGTTTTTCAGGAGCTTCAGCTTCAGTAGCAGCAGCAGCAGCAGGTTCTTCAATGATGTCTTCAGGCTGAGCTGCTGGTTGTTCAAGGACTTCTTCTGGCTGAGCTGATGATTCTTGAGCCTGTTGTTCTTCAAGCTGAGCTGCTGGTTGTTCAAGAACTTCTTCTGGCTGAGCTGATGATTCTTCAGCCTGTTGTTCAGCTTGAACAGTTGGTTTTTCAATGTGCTCTTCAGGCTGTGTGGTAGGTTCCTCAATAGATGGAGCTACTGTTGTTGCTTCAGGAACCTTTGAGCTCTCTGCAGGTTGCTCTTCTTGAGCTTCATCCTGTGGCTCATTCTAAGCTGCAGGTTCTTCAACCTGAGCAGCTGGACCTTCTGGTGCTGGTGTCCTCACAGGATTTATATGTGGTGAGGAGGGCCTCACAGGGGAGCTAGCAGCTCTTGGATGTGAAGAAGTTTAAGGTTCCCTGATCACAAATCCTGTAAGCTGAGAATTTGCTTTTCTTAATTCAGCAGCCTTCTTATCTGCTTTCTTCTTTCTGACACTTGCAAGTGCTATAGCTTTGGCCAACTCTTGGCCTCTTTCTTCTTCAGCAGTTTGCTCTGCTATGAGAGATTTAAACCTTGCAAAGCTCTCTTTGCTCTTTCCTCTTGCAGCTTTGAGTTTCTTCAGTTCAGCTTCTCTTCTTTCTTTTTCTTTCTGGAAGGCTTTTAGCTTGGCCTGACTTCTTCTAGCATCAGCATAAATTTCTAGTCTCTCTTGGACTAGTGCTTTCTTTCTGGCCATTTCTTCAGGGGTGATAACAGCCATTGTGCCAGCTTGAGCTTGTTTAGCAGCTCTCTCTCTGGCTTCTAATTCTCTGCCAATTTTATGTGCTTTAGCTGCTTCCCAGTCTTCCTCTGCCTTCTTCATCCTTAATGCAGGCCTTAGCCCTACTGGAATGTTCTCTTCAATATCTGAATCTGTAGGAGCTGCTTGGGGGGGCAGATGGCTTGAAGACTGAAGACTTTTGAGGAGTTAGAGTTCTGCTCTCTCCTACTTTGGCAACAGCTTTTCTCACTTTTTGAGGTCGAGGAGATTGCTCCTTTTGAGGAATGGATTGGGAAGCTCTAGGGGCTTCCTTCCTCTTTTTGACTTCTTCAAGACTTACAGCAGTTGATCCTCTGGATCTGGCAGGGGCCTTCTTGGCACCCTTTTCTTCAAAGATCTTTTTCCAGTAAGCAGTCACATATTGACCAGCTTTTTCTTGTTTTTCCCAATATCTTCTGATCTTCTGATGCCTGTGTTTTCTTTCCATGGCAGTTTCTCTGCGAGGAGTACTCATTTTTAACTCTTTAGGCACTTCATATGCCATGTTCTGCAACTTTCTTCGGCCTGAGGTTGCTGAGGACCCAGCTTGAGTCCTTGACCTTTTTGGAGAAGAAGAAGAAACCTCTCTAGAACTGCTAGTGGCCCTGTCAGGATCACTGTCACTGACTTGAATGTCATAGCTCTGCTCAGCATTTGAATCACTTTGATCTGAACTCATATTGACTCCTGTGAAGCATAAGGGATACGAAGAGAAGAGATAAGATCACAAATGCACTCAGCAGACCCAATTTTGAAGAAAAATAATTTTAGCTGAAGAATTGGTGGTTTCTTCAAAGTCAGTATGACCGGTTTCACTTCCGGAAGTGCTGGGCTTGTGCTTCAGCATTGCAGAGCACAAACGCAGAACTACCGGTTTGAAATCAGTAATGCCGAGATTTGTTGAAGAACAAACCGCTCAATTCGATAGGCGCAGAATGAGGAAAATCTAAAAATGGCGCCTAAAATCCTAAGAAATTTTGATTTGACAGGTGAGAAGATCTCAGATTGAAAATGTACCCTGGGATTGAACTCGCACGACCAAGGAATTTAAAGAAAAGGTCACGGATTCCACAGCCATGCCCTAGCTCAGCGGCAGCGGTGCTGCTACGGCGGCGGCGGACGTGAAGAAGTCCGGCGGCGGTGGGATGTCCGAGCGTCGAAACCGGTGTTTCCGACGGGTCAGATGAAGAACAACGGCGGCGCTGAGATTTTTAGGGTTTGTGGAAGTTCAAGCGACGCGGAGGAGAAAACTTGGTCTATTTATAGCCAAGGGTTCTCAGAAAAACCGGAGATGCGGTTCGCGGAGAAACCAGATCTGCCGTTGAGAGTCCTCAAACTCGGTGATGCCGAAGAAAATCTCGGTAGCACCGGAATTGAGTACTGGAGGACGACTCAAAACTTTTCAAAGATTTCAAAGTCACAACAGAGATGATTCTCGGTTATGCCGGGATTGAAAACCCGGAATGACCGAAGAATTATTTTAAAGAAGAAACTGACTCTAGGGTTTCATCTCGGAAGCACCGGAAGAAAAATTGGTGATACCGAGAATGGTTTCAACAGTGCACTTGTGAAGATAAGCATGAAGATTTAGATAAGTTTAGATGGATATGAGGTTAGGGTACATTATCATACACTTAGAGAAATATCAGCTGAAGAAAATGAGCTATAGGTTGGATGATGATCAGGACTAAAATCAAATATAGATAAGATCCATATCAAATGTGGTGGTTTGAAGCCATCATGTATGAATGTATTGATTTAGAACCACATATCAATTTTGTGAAGAAGGTTCTATGAATCATATTCATCAGCAAGTACATATGTTTCTTTTCTCACATTCTTCGATGTATATGTTCATTGAGAGAACCATACTTACCCTTAATGTGTTCACATCTAAAGCATCAACATCAAGTTATGATGTGGACATGTAAGCATGGCTTTAAGTCACGTTTCGAGAATCTAAGATATTTAGTTCACTCCGCAACTCGCAAAACCTATGCTCATCTAAGGGTTTTGTGAAGATATCCGCTAATTGTTTATCCGTCCTCACGTGGCTAATAATAATATCACCCTTTGCAACATGATACCTAATGAAGTGGTAACGGATATCTATGTGTTTTGTGCGGGAATGTTGTACTGGGTTATTGGCTATCTTGATTGCGCTTTCGTTATCACACAAAAGAGGCACTTCTTTTATTATAATCCCATAATCCTTCAAAGTTTGCCTCATCCATAACAATTGAGCGCAACAAGAACCTGCAGATATGTATTCGGCTTCGGCGATGGATAGGGAAACAGAGTTTTGCTTTTTAAAAGACCAACTAACTAATGATCTACCAAGGAATTGGCATATTTCGGAGGTGGACTTCCTATCAACCTTGTTTTCTGCATAATCCGAGTTCGAATATCCAACAAGATTGAAACTAGCCCCTTTGGGATACCACAGCCCTAAGTTGGGAGTATGAACTAGATATCGAAGAATTCTCTTTAGGGCCGTGAGGTGACACTCCTTAGGAGCTGCTTGAAACCGTGCACACATGCAAACACTTAACATGATGTCGGCCCTAGATGCACAAAGATAAAGCAAGGAACCAATCATAGAACGGTATACCTTTTGATCAACGGATTTACCGTCTTCATTTAGGTCGAGGTGGCCGTTCGTTTGCATTGGAGTATGGATTCCTTTTGCTTTCTCCATGTCGAACTTCTTGAGCATGTCCCTTATGTACTTCTCTTGGGAGATGAAGATTCCATTTTTGAGTTGCTTCACTTGAAGACTTTGGAAGAATTTCAACTCTCCCATCATGGACATCTCAAATTTCTCGGCCATCATTTCTCCGAACTCTTTGCTGAAATTGTGGTTAGTTGATCTAAAGATAATATCGTCCACATATATTTGGCATACAAAGAGTTCACCATCCAATATTTTGGTGAAAAGAGTACAATCAATTTTCCCAGTTTTGAATCCTTTAGCGAGTAAAAACTTCTTAAGGCACTCATACCATGCTCTAAGAGCTTGTTTGAGTCCATATAGTGCCTTATGAAGCTTATATACACTATTTGGAAATTTTGGGTCATCAAAACCAGGTGGTTGTTCAACCTTTACTAATTCTTCAATTTCACCATTTAGAAATGCACTTTTAACATCTATTTGATATAGCAAGATATTATGATGATTTGCATATCCTAACAAGATTCTAATGGCTTCTAGTCTAGCTACAAGTGCATAAGTCTCACCGAAGTCCAAACCTTCCACTTGCGTGTAGCCATGGGCGATGAGACGAGCTTTGTTGCGCACACACTTGACCATCTTCATCTTGCTTGTTCCGAAACACCCATTTTGTTCCTATGACATTGTGCTCTTGGGGTTCGGTCTATCAACCAATATCCACACTTTGTTGCGTTCGAAGTTATTCAGTTCTTCTTGCATCGCAATCACCCAGCCTTCATCATCCATGGCTTCGTCGATCCTAGTTGGTTCCAAAGAGGAAACAAATGAGTAGTGCTCACAAAAATTTGAAAGTCTAGCACGTGAGCGAGTTTGTGGACCTTTGGATATATCACTTATGATTTTGTCGACAGCATGACTATCTTGAATCTGTTTAGCAAGTCTTGGGTGATGTGGACCACTTTGAGTTTGAAGTCTTGGTTGAGCTTCATCTTCAGCATTTGCTTCAATGTCATCACTTCCCACTTGAGGTTCTTGACTTGAAGAAGGTGGTGTGACTTCTAGAGATGAAGAACTTTCTTTGACTTTAACGGGCTTTACTTCCCCAATAGCCATATTCTTCAATGCTTCAGTGGGGACAAGTGCATCTACAACACTTGGCAGTTGCTCAAATTGGGAGCCATTAGTTTCATCGAATTGTACATCCACCGTTTCTTCAACTTTTCGTGTGAAGTGGTTGAAGACACGATAAGTGTGCGAACTCGAGCCATAACCGAGAAAGAAACCCTCGTGTGATTTTGGAGCAAATTTTAGATGTGTGGTGCTTATCTAAAATGTAGCATTTTGATCCAAATACACGAAAGTATGAAACATTTGGTTTGTTACCGGTTAGAAGCTCGTATGACGTCTTTTTCATAAACTTGTGAAGATATAGACGGTTGATGGCGTGGCATGCGGTGTTGATGGCATCCTCCCAAAATCGACTTGGCGTGTCGTATTCATGAAGCATTGTACGCGCCATCTCGATTAGGGTTCTATTCTTCCTTTCAACAACACCATTGTGTTGAGACGTGTAGGCAGCGGAGAACTCATGATAATGCCTTTTTTATCGAGAAAGTCATCGACGTTGGTGTTCTTGAACTCCGTCCCGTTGTCGCTTCTCACTTTCTTGATCTTCAGTTCGAATTCATTTTGAGCTTTTCTTGCAAATCTCTTGAAGCATTCTTGGGTTCTAACTTTATCCTCAAGAAAATATACCCAAGTGAATCTAGTAAAGTCATCTACAATGACAAGACCATAAGCGTTACCTCCGAAGCTCTTGTAGGTATTTGGACCAAATAGGTCCATGTAAAGTAGCTCGAGAGGGCTTGTTGTTGTCATGACGGTCTTGGTCGGATGCTTCGACTTTACTTGCTTCCCGGCTTGGCATGCACTACAAAGGCGATCCTTTTCAAATGACACGTTAGTAATTCCAAGGATATGCTTACCTTTGACTAATTTGTTATATTCCTCATTCCTATGTGTCCAAGTCTTCGATGCCATAGCCATCCTTTTGAAGATTTAGCAATCAAGCATGTGGTAACTTGAGGACCTTTAGAAAATTCAACAAGATATAGATTGCCTTTTCTTACCCCTTTGAAAACCAAGGATTGGTCATCATTTTTTAACACTTTGCAATTAAGTTTAGTAAATAGTACATCAAGATCAAGATCGGTTCATTAAGCAATAGACATTAGATTGAATCCAAGAGACTTAACAAGCATAACATTAGCAATAGATTTGTCCTTGGATATGGCAACTTTACCTAGTCCCATTACTTTTCTCTTACCATTGTCTCCAAATGTAATGCTTCGAGAGGGTGAAGCATTTGGCGTGAATTCATCAAACATGCTTTCGTCTCCGGTCATATGATCGGTGCATCCACTATCAAGCACCCATTCTCGTCCTCCGGAGGCGTAGCTCTACAAAACAATTCAATTTCTTTTAGGTACCCATATCCTTTTGGGTCCATGTGTGTCAGCGGTTGGGATACTGTTAGGTGTATCAAATACATTGGGTGTAAGACTAGCGATGTGGTCTTTGCGTACCCAAATGGTTTTGCAAGGGACTACATCTCTACCCTTGTACTCAACATATTTGGCATACACTTTACCCTTTTGGGTTTTAGTTAATCTATAGTTGGCATCATAGTTAGCATGCATGGATGCATAATCTTTACAAGCATAACCACTATAATGAGTGAGTTCGATATTCTTCCCTCTTCCAAGCACCCACTTGGTCTTGGGATATTGTTTGGGTCTCCACTTGGTTCCATCGGAGTTGTAGCTTGGGATGAAGCCTAACCCTTCTTTCTTCGAGTTCATCAATTGCTTGCTAAGAAGCTCCCTTGGAGAGTCACTTCCTTTGCAGCACTTGAAGAAACCAACTTCAAGGAGGGTCTTCATCCTAGCATTCTCATTTATAATGTCTATGGTCTCCTTAGATGGAGTGTTAGGAGAACAAGAGACCATAATAGCATTTGAAGATGAAGAATTTGAATGCACATTGCTAGATGATGTAGATGGTGGCATGGCATTGGATGATGCAATACATTTTAAACAAGGAGGATTGAAACCTTCTTGATTCTCACTAATTTGCTTGGCGATAAGAGAATCATTTTCAAAACCTAAATTCATCATGAACCACTTTTAGAGATTCAAAGTCTTGCTTCTTATTGAGGAACTTAAGACCTAGTTTTTCATGATTCTCAATTAGTGATTTATGAGCCTTAGTGAGATCAAGGTGTTTTGACTTGAGTTTATTCAACTCACGAGTCAATTCCTTGTTTTTCTCCATCTCATCAACAAGCAAACTTTCTTGATCCTCAAGAATGATTTCTTGCTCCATAAGAGTTTTAGCTAGTTTTCTATAACTAAATTTTATGTTTTCTAGCTCCTCACTCATAAGGTCATCATCACTATCATCATAGCTAGGAGATTTTGAAGTTACCTTGCACCCCTTAGCCATAAGGCATGTGGAAGACTCGTTGTCACTTGGCATGTCGAAGATTGACCTTGCCTTTGTAGGTGAAGACCAAGCGAGTCCCGCCATTCCTGTTTCAGAGTCCGAGGAAAAAGCTTCAGAGCTTGAGGAATCACTGGCGTTTGAATCCCACTCCTTGCCAAGGTAGGCTTTAACCTTGTACTTATTCTTCTTGTAATGTTTGGGCTTGGAATGATGCTCCTTCTTGTAAGACTTCTCCTTCTTGTCATCCTTGTCTCCTTTGTGCCCCTTTTCCTTTTTCTTCTCTTTCTTATGGAGAGGGCAATTGGCGATGAAGTGGCCGGACTCCCCACACTTATAGCAGTTTCTCTTCTTAGGGTCTCTTGAGGAAGAGATTCATTTTCTCCTCAAGTCATACTTCTTAAATCTACCACCCTTTTAGAACTTGTTGAATCTTCTAACCAAAAGAGCTAAGTCATTTCCAAAGGAGTCTCTGACATCAGCTTCATTGCTAGATTCTTCTTGTTCTTCATCGGATGAGGACTCTTCTTTCTTGGCCTTCAAAGCAATGCTTCTTCGAGGGCCTGATCTTGTGGAGTGCAGCTCTTTCTTCTCTTCAATGTTCATCTCGTGAGCATTGAGTCTTTCAAGAGCTTGAGATGGAGTCAATGACTTGAAGTCAGCCCTTTCTTGGATGAGAGTGCACAGAGTATCATATTTCTCATCAAGAGACATAAGAAGCTTCTTGACGATGACATTGTTGGTGATATCTGTGGCACCAAGTCCTCGAAGCTCATTTGTAATTGTGGTGAGTCTTGATAGATGCTTCGGACTGATTCTTGATCTGAACCTCTGAACCGGTTGAATTGGCTTCGAAGAACATCGGTTCTGGAATCCTTGACTGACTCAGTTCCTTCATACACTTCTTCAAGTGTGTCCTAGATCTTCTTCGCGTTTCTGAGTGTGCTGATCTTCCAAACTCATCATCGTTGAGCGCACCGAAGAGAATGTCACAAGCTTGAGCATTCAGCTGCTTGTTCTTCTTGTCATTCTTAGTCAGCTCATCTTCATTGAGGACAACTACTCCTTCTTCAATGACTCTCTAGATCTCGAAGTCAATTGCTTCAAGATGCATCCTCATCTTGTGCTTCCATCCTGCATAGTTAGTACCATCGAAGATAGGTCTATGCGAAGAACTCCTATAATTCCCGGAAGTCGACATACCTTTCTCCCTTGGTGGTTAAACCAAATTAGTAGCAAAGAGGAGACCTTGCTCTGATACCAATTGAAAGATCGAGGTTTATCGATTAGAGGGGGGGTGAATAGGAGATTATCAAATTTTACTCAAATTAGTTGTTTAGCGTGCAAGAATGAAGCAGTTTAGGGATGAAGCAACAAACACCAAATAAGATCTAGCTCAACTGAAGAATAACAGCTAAGAAAAGAGCTAGAAAGAGGACACCAGATTTAACCTGAAGTTCAAGTTGTTGGCAACAACTCTACGTCTTCGTTTGGAGAACCGTTGATCCACAGGACTAAAACACCACAGGCTCCCTAGTGTCAGCCGCGACGACCACACCAAAATAGAAATAAAGTTAATAGACTTTTATTTCATATGACGCCACCTCCACCATCATAACGGCGCCGTGAAGAGCAAACAAAACTAATGTGAACGAGATCTAATCTACACATAAAACATTGATTCCGACCTCCCCTTGCCCCGGGCATCAGATGGGCTGCTGAAGACAAGGTAATTGAACAAAAACACCAGCGAAAAAGGATCCACTGACTCTCCGACAGCTAGGTTATCCTCGCTTTGCTGAATCATAAGTCGAACGGGAGCCGTTGCGACGGCAATTCTTCCGTGCAGGCCTCAGGCCTGTATATACGAGCTGCGGTGGCCGTTAGCCTAGCGGCCGAACCAACAGCCCGGGCAACCCATGAAAGATATATTGGGTTGGGCTAGCTCGGTTTTCCCGGTCTCCGCCGAAGAACCCAACCCCAGCATCACCTTCGGTCAGGCTGGCCCGAGCACAAATGGGCGAACCGGAACGGCCGCGCCGTATCCTCACCATCACGTTACTTCGGTCCGTGGTATCCTCCGCGCCGATGCGCACGTCTAGTCTCGTCTCTTCCCCTCACCGTGGCAGCAGCCAGCAGGTCAGGCGTGCAGCCCTGGCTGCATGAAGCCTGTGTGGGAATGGTTGCTTTTTGGATGGTCTGCGGCTGCGACGGAAATGTGGGATGGCATCTTGGCACGCCCATGATTCTCGTTTGCCCCCACCGCGTGACGCTTGTCTCGGGTCGGCCCGGCAGTCTGGCACAGTGCATCTGCCGCATCATTGCCGCTCGGTGAGCTTCCGGCTGATGGCTGGTTCCGTCACTGTGCCTGTTGGGTCGCGAGATCTGCCAGCCTAATCAATCTGGGCCTCGATCGCAGAGGCTTGCTGAAGAAAAGTTGCGCATCTCTTTCTCGGGATCCCTTCTTTCTCCGCTCAGGAGAGCATCACTTTGGCGCTGATGTTGCCATGTTTACGCCCCGATGGTTAATTAGTTGTGAGACTGCTAAGTGCAACTACATGACTTGATGTCTTCATTTCAAATGAAATATTACAAAGATTATGGTATACACAGTGAACTACAAGGCTACGTAAAATACCATGTAGCAGCCAAAGGCTACGCATGAAACTGGCGCACTACTCCCGGTCAGTTTCAGCAAAACATCAGGCGGACTTGTCCTTTGCCTTTGTATTCAGAGTCACTCGCGATGCTAATCTCAACTAAAACGACCGGAGGACAAAGCACAACCAGCCGCGATCCTAGAAAGACAATTGATGGTGGACTGAAATGATAATTCACTAAGTTCCGATAGCATAACTATAATAAATACTCCCTCCGTCCAGAAATGTAAGGCGTATTTTGATTCGTTAAGATAAGACTTTGACTAATGATTACTCTATTAATATGCGGTTTATGTGATGCACAATTATAATCATAAGCAAGTACTTTTGAATATGAATCTAATGATAAAAATTTTATGTCACGTAAATTGTATATTAATAGAGTAATCATTAGTCAAAGGGTTGTCTTAACGAATCAAAATACGCCTTATATTTCTGGACGAAGAGAGTATAGGAGAAGTGCTTCTATGCTCCCTGAAATGATAATTATTTATTATAGCTGTGCTATCAGAACTTAGTGAATAAAAGGTACCTCACTAATGTAAAATAGATCTTCAAAAATTAAAATATGTGCTAAACAAATTGACCTGCACACCAAAAATTAGCATAGTTAGTTATACACGGGTAAGTTTTAGTAATTACTAGTATTCAAAATAATCATACGTACCACTAAGGTGCTACAATTCTTTCATGAGGCAAATGTCCTTTGTGAGATCTCATGGCTTGGAAGCGCTTAATGATTTTAGCATCGTCAATGCTTTTGAATATCTCTCGCTCGGTGTAGCACATCATCAAGTCATTGAGCCACTCATCAGATAGCTTGCTCCGCAAATCAGTCTTAATAATACTCATAGCCGAAAATATCCGCTCAACAAATGCCATTGCCACAGGAAGGATCAACGTCAGCTCGATAAGGCGATATACCAATGGAAAGGTTCTATCCTTTTTTGTTTCAACCATCAACTGAGCAAGTTTGGAAACATCACAACATCTATGAAATTCCTCACTTCTCCTAATATTAAGAATGAAGGTTTGAAGCTGACTTCTTAACAACAAGCGGTCGGCTATGGTAAAATCCTCATCATAAATCTCAGCAAGTCGAACAAGTTTATTGACATTAAACATAGAGAAGGAGTCTCTTGGATTAAGATAAGACATGCATACCAACAACTCTGAAGATACTTCATTGAAGCGATGATTCATCTCTGCCACAGTTGCATCAATAGCAATATTGAAAATGGAAACCTTGTAATAGTGATATTGGGTCACCTTATTCTTGGAGCGAACAGACTGACCCATAGGTACAGTGAGATCATCCATATTCGGCACATCAATCTCATGTCCCTCACAAAAGCTTTTGACTTGGTTCAATAGTGGCTCCCACCCATTGTCGCTCATATCTTGCAAGCGTACTTTCACATCCAAGGTCAAACCGATAGCCTCAATAATATGTTGATCTTTTTCTGTAAAGCTTGTGCTAACTCATTTGCGATGCTCAATAAGTCTATCAAAAAATGCAAGATAAGTGCAAATTCAAAGCACTCCATCTTCTTTACCAAACCACCAGCTCCACCAGTACTAGAGAGTTCACGAGCATCTCCACTTACAATCAATAGCACATCCACCACTACCTCCCACATTTGGTATACGAAGCAAGGTTTTAGGATGTGAGCCCCATCGAGTATCTCCAGGTCTAGCCAGTCCAGATTCCTGATGCAACCCTTTTCCAAATGAAATCTTACCCTTCTCTAACTTGTCCAACAAAACATTTTGATGCTTTGCAATAAGTGCATCTTTTCTCTTGCACGATGCACTCACTTGAGTCACTATCAATGGAAGATGGTTGAATAATTCAGCAATACATGTACTGCATTTAGCTACAGTAACGACCACCAGCTGTAATTGGTGAGCAAAACAATGGACATAGAAAGCATATGGACTCTCATCCCGAATCAATTTCTGCAAACCATTACGTTCCCCTCTCATATTTGAAGCACCATCATAGCCCTGTCCACGTAGCCTAGAAATAGGTAAGCCATATAGAGCTAGAACACGAACCAAATCTTCTTTTAGTGCTGCGGATGTACAATCTGAAATATGCTTCATTGCAAGAAACCTTTCCATTACCTTCCCTTGATTGTTCACGAATCTACATGTCACAAATTTCTATGTGAGAACAACACAATATTAATTTATAAATGGTAAAATTAAAAGACATAAGAGTAACAAGTCAAAACTAACCTCACAATCACTACCATCTGTTCCTTAATTTATCGAGGAATCTCTAGCCTCATCAATAAGCACTGAAAAGTTTCGATCTCCAATCTCATCCTTAATCATGGCGGTGACCTCTTGTGCACAACATTTTGCAAGATCTTTTTGAATATCAGAACAAACCATAAGTGCATTCCCTTGTCCTTTTTCAAATGCCTCCTTGACATCATCATTCTTATCCTCGTGCCAATCTAACAACTCTCTGAAATCACCTTTGTTGATGAATGTCCATGAAAAGCTTCCTCTTTGAAAGGACCGAGATGCCGACTAGAGGGGGGGTGAATAGTTAGCTTATAAAATTTCCCTCTTTTGATCTTTTGTTTGAGTTGTCAGATTAACTTCACAAGTTAATAGTGGACAGCTGTGACACAGGTGAGTACCACAGGTGGAAACTATGTGTAAATTAATACACAACTGTCACACAGGTGGAAGACGCAGGTGAAGAGTTAACCTAACATAGGTGCTCTACTTAGACTGCTTGTTACACAGGTGCTGATACAGGTGAATACAAGTGAATGAAGCAGCTGAGTAACAGGTGATCACACACAGGTATAAAGGAAATCTAGCACAGGTGAAAAGGTAAACTTAGCAGATCAAGTCTAGGAGACACAAGCAAGCAAGTATAAGCAGATATGCATGCAATACAAGAAAGTAAAGGAGACTCAGGGGTTTTTCACCGAAGTTCCCAACTCTTTGCAGAGAAGGTACATCTCCGTTGGAGAGACCACTCCTAAGAGCTGGCCAACACTAAATCGTGCTTCTTCTCCGAGTACCACATCCTTCAGGACTCTTCCTTTTGCTTGTGGAGATCCTTTTGCCTTGCAGCAGATAGACCTCAGAACACCTTCACAAAACTACTGGTTCAGCCCACACAAGTTTGGGTGATACCAGCAACTCCTACACCCGTCTAGGAGCAGACAAACTCCAAGAGTAACAGATGATGCAGCAGCAATCTCTTGGAGGAACCTTTGCTCGTGCTCTAGCTCACAAACCCACTCGAACTAACCCTTAGGCTCTCGGCTCTTGTGGAGTGGTTGGAGGCTTTGCAACGGTCGTATGCGAATCACTGATTTGAGCAAGGTTGAGGACAGAGTCCTCCCCTGGTCCCCTATATATAGGGTCCACAGGCACCTGACCGTTACCCTGTTGCCACGTAGGATTAAGTGAGCCACCGGTGTCAACCACCGGTGACACAGCTACACCCTACGCCCAACTGTACCCGGCTCAGGCAGACCGACACCTGTGTCACCGGCGGCGCACACAGGTGAACCCTTAGTGATAGCCGCACTACTCAGCCCGGTCCTGGCACATGACATGCCCTCAGCATACTTTAAACTCTAATACCTATAAGGAGAGAACCTCCGACAGACTTCTGACTCATCAGACCACCTATCGCAGTGTAGGTACCTTAGCATTTACAAGCTCTCCCCTGGTACAGAGATGTACCTGAGTCATAGAGCGGAAGACCACCTGTGACACAGCTGTGTCACACAGGTGCCTAAAGCTCTAGGGTTTTCACACAGCTACATACTTTTGTGCAAAGCTATTGACACAGGGTAATTGGCCTCAAGGCACCAATCCCCTTGACCAACACTCTGAGCAATGAGCAAGGTTCCCTTAGACAACTGCTACTGTTTCATCCCTCTTGATAGTACGGGTGATTCCTATGGACTCAAAGAAACTAGCAAATCTAGACTTTACCTGCCACCAGCTGAAGTCACGGCCCTTGACGCATCAAGCCACCATCACCTTGCTTGCAGCTCCCTGCACAGCACCGGCTTCTTCTCAGCTGTGGCACAGGTGCCTAGCACAGCCATCTCTTTGTCCTTGAAACCACCTTGTACCCTTTTTGGTGGCCATCCTTCTCTGGTTAACCTTTCTTTATGGAACCAGTAGATTCTGCTTACACTAAATGTAAACATTAGATTCCAGTTTAGGTTGCCATTAACCATCAAAACCATATTAGGGCCTAGATGACCTTTCACCCTTGCGCTATGAGATATCTTGCACAATCTAAAGATGCAGTTAAACGGATTTTGTATGCAATTTCTGACTCCTTATTGTAATTATATATCTTACTAGACACACTTGACCGTTGATTCTTGAAATCAATACACTCACCCATTGCAATGTTGTGGAAACTACCTTGACCGCCAACATATTTATTAAAAGCAACAAGAGCTATCTTCCAACGAGTGTATCCATCTTTTGAGAACACATCATTTCCAAACGTGTTGGGCTGTGCAGATTTCTTAAAAAGAAAACAATAGAAACAAAATGTTGCATCCTTTTCTACACTATATTCCAACCAATCAAACTTATCAAACCAATGTCTTTGAAAGGATCTTGACACCTTACAATCCATTGTCCGTGGAAAGACATGCCCGATTGCTCGAGTTGGACCATTCAACAAATATGCCCTCCTCACATCATCTCTAATTTCGTTGGCATATTCTCCTATTGGTATACGGTGTGTCGGATCGGCAATTATCTCAGTATGGTTAGATTGTAGACGTGGCCTCTTTGGTTGATTTATACTCTCATAAATTGGAGGATTTCTACTCTCAGTACTCTCCTCGATTGAGGGACTTAAAATTGTACTCTGATCGTTTGGAGGAACTGTGATCAAAGATGGGGACCTTGTGCTCACATTGGTTAGAGATGTACTTGAACTGGTCTGATAAAAGTGTCTCAAGTCACACGATTGTTTCTTCATTTTATAAATCTGAGTAAATTGTTAAGTACAATACTAATACATCAGTTTGTTAATAGACATAAATTACAGAACAAATCAAAACTAAAGTCTTAGACTAAAAATTAATCAAACATGTCACCGTGAGCAGTCTTGACCGTGAGCAAGAATTTCTCTACCGAAGCCTGCAGGCTGCCGTGACGCGGCTGACGTCGTTCGCTCCTACTGCAGGTCGCCGTCCGCGGTGCTGACGCTGCGTTGCGCTCGTGTGACTGCGAGTCTGCGACGGCGAACCCTGCGGTGCTGCCCTAGCGGCGAATTCACGATCGCAACTTTGCTTGTTCTGTTATGCTTGGACGTTACGACGTGATGCCCGACGCTTCATCTAACCTTCCTAGGAAGTTAGGCTTTAGTTGGGCCATGATGTGCACGGGCAGCACAGCAGCAACAGCACGTCGGTTAAGCCTCTGCTGCTTCTTTTCTCAGCAGGTTGCTTCTCTCAGTTCTCTGCTTTATGCCAAATAAACCAGGAAAAAATGCTTCCATTGATAGCTGAACTATTTGACATATCTATTTCAAATTTTTTTGTTAAAATTGGAGGGTGGGCTAGAGCCATATGAAGCCCACCCGGAAAAATCGCCCCTGAGCACAACAATGTCTGAAGAAGATACAAAACGTGCACAGAATGCGGAGAGATACTGGTACATATGTCTACCATTCATCATCTTCTTTGTAGACAAAGGCCACGCTGAATTTTGTACAGAATGTCTGCATCAAGATGAGGACCTCCTGTTTCGATTCCGGAGAGCAGGACCAGCGCAGGTTACCAACCACTAGGCCACTGCCCATGTCAATCTCGCCGATCAGATTGACATCACCATACCAACCAACCGGAGCCCAGGCGACGAGGCCTGTTCGGGGCCTCAGGCTCCACGTGATACCGCGGGCTAGTTAGATCTGAACCATGCATGGATCTCTCCCCATTTGACCCTCTATTGCGCTGGCCGCAATTACGTGGATCGCCGGCCCCTGTCTCTCTCACCGCGACCCGCAAATCATCCCTCGTATCCGTGATATGGAAGTAGCCACGACCACCACGCACACATGTCCCGACCGAATCCGCGACATAGATCCTCGCAGCTGGCAAAGCGAAACATCCATGAATCATGATGGCACTGCTTCTACATGCATGTGCTAGTGCGTTGCTACTGCGCTGCATGGCCTTCATCTGCAACAAAATGGCGATCTTATGGGTGGGGAGACGAGACGAGCTGAATTCTTCCTATGGTGGTGCTACTGCTGCTGCAGGTTGTACCCTTCACGAGCCACGAACACAGACGTGGCAAAAGATACTACGATCATGTATGCTGTGGCGTGGCAGTTTAGCGGTTGGTCCATGTGAAAGGCGAAGCTCGATCTGCTTCTTTAAAAACGCCGGCTAGGCGGCTTGGGCTGGAAGATGTGGACTTCTACGTGCGCAGTTCGTGGTGCAATCAATACTGCAGTGGTCTGTGCGAGTGGAGCACACCAACCAAAAATGAATTTAACGATCCATGCATGGGATGCATGCACTTAAAAGAATATTGCTCACGCGGATCGCACGCGGGTAGAAGCTGATCCAATACTATTACTGGCATGGTGGCTGGGATCGACTTACTCCAAATCAATGCTCACCTACAGCATCGCGTAAAGGATAACAGTGTCTATACGCGATCGGATCAAATAATGCATTCCCTGGCCAACAGATGTGAATACTACTTACTCCGTCTAGAAAGAAAAAATTCATACAGTAACAAATTTTCATAGACGAGGCAAGTGGACATTTTTCTATAGAAAATTCAAGAAGAGTACTAGTCTTTTCTATTCCAAAACATGTACTGTACACTCTTCCTGAGAGCAGCTGTGGTTTCATCATATACTAATGACAACTTCTGCACCAAGATTCTCGAGAGTTAAATAAACGAGCTAACCTACTAGATTAGCGAAGTTATCTATCGTACCCGCTAGGGTTTCCTTCCTCACGATGGCTCCATGCCGGCGATGAGTCCATCTGCTTTCCATTCTGACTTCGTCTCTGACTCCTGACGACGATCTCGGGCTGATAAAGCCCCTTGCGGTGCTATGCGGCCTTGGACCACATCGTGGAATCAGAGCCTCGTAATCTACAGATCGGTGCTTTGAAATCCCTGGCGGCGAATTTGGTGGCGATGGCAGAGCGTATAGAGGCGGATGTGATTGGTGATGGTAATGCAGATTTTCAGAACTTGGCAAATCTTGATAAGCTTCTTCGACGCCTCGATCTAAAAGATGAACTAGACGACATGGTCTTCGAGGAGGACGACATTGATGGGGATGATGGGACAATGGCTAGCCCTAGCCAGGGTCCATATGACGGAACCGTTTAGCCACATGGCTTTCTTCTCCAACATGCGCACGGCATGGAGTTTGGCACATGAGCCAAAATTTCGCGCGCTGGGGGAAAACCTATTCGCGGTGCGCTTCTTTTGCCTTGGTGATTGGGAGAAAGTTATGGGGATTGGACCATGGCTCTTCAAGGGATTCGGTGTAGTCCTAGTGGAGTATGATGGGCTCACCAAACCATCTGAAATCAACCTGGAGTCGATGCCTATATGGGTGCAGATTCATGTTCTTCCGCAGAAGTATCGTACATATTCGGTGTGCTCTCAGCTAGTAAGCCGAATTGGCAAACTCATGTCATTGGACGGATCCGCAAGGCATGAAGGCTGGAATCTTCATACGTGCTCGAGTTCTCTTTGATATCCAAAAATCCTTAACTCGCTTTGTTTTTGTTGTAAGGTGTGGCAAAAGGGAATGGTTCCATGTCAAGTATGAATGCCTCCCTCGGTTTTGTGAGGTGTGTGGACAATTAGGCCATAGTTGCAAAGAGTGCGGGACTGGGATACATGTAGATAAGGATAAACAATATGGCGACTGGCTGGTAGCTGATACGCCTTGGCGCGGGCGCCAGCGGATTGAAACAGGTCGTCGTGGAGCTAGGATGGGACGTCGGGATGATGAACACTCTGTTGAGCGGGATGGAGCTTCGTAGCACAGAAACTCTGAAAGTTCTGGGGACAAGAGGAAAGCTCCGATGGATGAGACTGATACGGTGTCTAGCCTCTGAAATCAGTGATTCCACGTCCAGGAGATGGTAGTGGTTCTGCCAACGAAGGCCTGGATATGACATCTTTGGAAATCAACCCAGTCCAAAACAGAGTGGAGTTTATGATGGTGGAGCAAAAGTCTCTCACACCTCCACCTCCATCAAGCAATCTGACTATTCATGAACAAAAGCGAGTGAGGAAGGATGCTACACAAGCATCAAGTTCTACCACAAATGCATCAGTGGCGGGCTCCCTCAAGGAGTACCGCCAAGCACAATGAATCTCTTGAGCTGGAACCGCCGGGGTATCGGGCGGCCTTACAGACATATCGCCCGAAGCTGGTCTTCTTGTCAGAAACTCACCAACCTATGAAGTATGTGGAGAACCTGAAATGGAGAGTGGGGTTGCACCATTGCTTTGCTGTGGCCAGGGATGGTAAAGGCGGTGGCATTTCATTGTTTTGGGATGACAACCCTACAACAAGCATCACATTGATGTGAAGATCCGGGATATAGCTGATGCTTGGGAATGGCGATGTACATTTGTGTATGGAGAACCCCGACAACAGGAGCGGCATCATATGTGGACTTTACTCAGGCAGTTGAAACATAATCTCTCAATTCCGTGGCTGATGATGGTGATTTCAATGAGGCAATGTGGCAGTTCGAACACTTATCAAGGAACAGGCGATCTGAGAGGAGGTACTTTTCCACTGTGATCTTTCGATATTGGTTACTCTAGTCGGAGTTGGATGTATGATAACCAGTGGAAGGGTGACTGCAATGTACGAGTTCGCTTGGATCAGGCGGTGGCGTGTCCGAGCTAGTCCTCCTAGTTTCCGCAAGCACAACTCAGACATCTAGTTTTTTCTTGCTCTGATCATGTGCCGATTCTGCTGGAACTTACTACAGCTCCACCGAAAGCAATGTGGGAACGGGAAGAATCCTTAGGTGAGGTGATACAGATTGCTTGGGGAGGTGGAATAAAGGCCAAAAATTTGGGAGAGATCAATGAGAAACTACAATTGCATTCTCAGGGCTGCTCTGATTCTCATCAGGAGGTGCAGAATAGAAAGAAAAGAATGGATGAACTGCTACATCGTGAGGAGATTATGTGGTTATAGTGTTCACGAGTTTCATGGCTACGTGAAGCGACGGAATACTAAGTATTTTCATCGGAAAGCCTCCCGGCGGGCGAAGAAGAATAGAGTCCAAAAGCTGAGAAAAGATGATGGCATGTGGACGGACAAGGCTGGCAAGATGGCGGAATTAGCCACTGGTTTCTTCCAATCTCTGTTCTCACATGACTTTTCTGTTAATCTAGGTATGTTAGTTGATTTGTTTGAAGGTATGGTCACAGCGGAGATGAACGAGGTACTCTACCGGCCTTTCTCGAAAGAGGAAATTTCCAACGCCTTATTTCAAATTGGGCCCCTTAAAGCTCCAGGCCCAGACGGCTTCCCGGCTCGTTTTTTCCAATGCAATTGTGCTATCTTAAAGCAGGAGGTAATTCAAGCTGGGACTCAATTCTTTACTGATGGCATCATGCAGGAGGGAGTGAATGACGCTACCATTGTGATGATACCAAAGAAAAGCATTCCCAAAGAAGTGAATGACTTCCAGCCAATCAGTCTATGTACTGTCATCTACAAAGTTGTATTCAAATGTCTAGTTAATTGGCTGCGACAATTCCTGGATGAACTAATCTCCCCAGCGCAAAGTGCCTTTGTTCCTGGGCGTATGATCACTAATAATGCACTCATTGCTTTCAAGTGCTTTCATGCCATTCAACGGTGCGACAGGGAGAGTAAAAACTTCTATGCTCTCAAATTGGATCTCACCAAAACATATGATCGTGTTGACTGGTGCTTCCTGGAATGTGTGCTAGAAAAATTGGGATTTCAGCGGCAATGGATTCAATGGTGTATGGCCTATGTTATCACGGTGCGATACAGAGTTCCTTTTAATGGGGTCCTCTCAGAACCTTACCATCCATCCTGGGGTTTATGCCAAGGTGATCCTTTATCTCCTTACCTCTTCTTATTTGTGGCTGATGGATTAGGCCATGTGCTATAGCAGTTCTCAAAAGATGGCCAAATCACGCTAATGAAGATTTGCAGAAGAGCTCCAGGAATATCCCACCTCTTGTTTGCTGATGACAGCCTGCTATTCATGAACACAAATCAAGACTAAGCTCAAGCAATAAAGCAAGTCTCAACTTGTTTGAATGTGTACGAGACAGCTGATTAATCTGACTAAGTGCTCAATTTTATTCAGCCCATTCTGTGACACTGGTACTTAGACTGCAGTTATGTCGGAGCTTCAGATTACAAATGTGACCTTTGAATAAAAATACCTGGGACTATCGACTCCTGAAGGACGTATGAAATCGAAACAATTTCAACCAATTAAAGCACGCTTAGCTAAGCGGCTTTCAGCCTGGTCCGAGAAATACTTGTCCTCTGGTGGCAAAGATGTGTTGATTAAAGGTGTTGCACAAGCAATACAGACCTGTCACATGGGTATCTTTAAATTGTCAACTCGCTTCTCCGATGAATATACTCAGATGATTAGGAGTTTTTGGTGGGGTGAAGACGATGGGCATCATAAAGTTCATTGGACTTCATGGGATATGCTGACCTGCCCCAAGGTGAAAGGATCGTAGGTGCCTACTAGAGGGGGGTGAATAGGAGGCTAACCAATTTTAAATAATTACTTCAATTTATCAAGATAAGGCTTAACAGGTTGAAGGGTTCAGCTAGCTGTGTGACAATTCAGAACTCAAGCAGTATTTGATATGTAAATTTATACACAGCTGTCACACAGGTGCCTAACACAGGTGTACTAACAACCCTAAGCAAATGTGAAAGACAGATAGTTGTGTAACAGATAATTTGCACAGATATGAGACAAGCAATAAAGCAACTGTGACACAGCTAAACTAACACAGGCAAAGCATAAAGGTCACAGCTAAATTATGTATATCAGTGAATCATACAAGCATGCAACCAGATGAGCAAGTAAATGCAGAATGAAAAATACTCAGAGAGACAAAGGATTTTTCACCGAAGTTCCTACTCTTTTCAGAGAGGTACGTCTACGTTGGAGAGGCTACTCCAAAAATATTACCAGCACTGAATCGTGCTTGTTCTCCGAGTACCTGAGCTTTCAGGTCTCTTGCCTTAGCTTGTGGAAGTCTTTTCGCCTTGCAGTAGGTAGACTTCAGATCACTTTTACAAACTACTGAGCCAACCCACACAACCTTAAGAGGTCACCAGCAACTCTTACACCCGTCTAGGAGTAGACACTCCAAGAAAGAATCTGCAACACAAACTCTTGGAGGAACCAGTGCTCTTTGCTCAAAGCTCTAACTCTCTCTTGAACTAAGACTTAGGAAGATTGGCTTCTGTTCAGGAGTAGAGAGGTTTGCAACGGTCGAAAGTGATTCACAAGGGTTGGCAAAGATTGCAAAGGTTGAGGTCCAAGACCTTCCCTGGTCCCCTATATATAAGGTCCACAGGCACCTGACCGTTACACTCATGCCACGTAGGATTAAGTGGGGTCACCGATTACAGGCACCAGTGACACAGCTAATCACAACGCACAACGATAACCGGCTCAGACAGACCGACACCTGTGAAACCCTAACTAACGTAGCCTCACTACTCAGTCCGGCCTTGGCACATTACATGCTCTCAGCGCACACAACTAACTCTGATGCCTATTCAGGAAAGAACCTCCAACAGTTTTCTGACTCGGCAGACAAACTATTGCAGTGCAGTTCCCTTAGCATTTTCAAGTTCTCCCCTGGCACAGAGATGTACCTGAGTCATAGAGCGGTTGTTCACCTGTGACACAGCTGTGTCACACAGGTGACTTTGGCTCTAGGGTTTTAGGGAGCTAGCACAGCAGTGTGCTAGCACAACCCAGTTTCACACTTGTGCAAAACTGTTGTTACAGGGCCACTGACCTCAAGGCATCAGTGCCACTGTCCAACACTCTGAGCATTGAGCAAAAGAACCTCCAAAATTCATTGCTACTTCATCCCTCTTGATAGTACAGGTGTTTCCTAAGGACTCAAGAAAACTAGCAAACCTAGGCTTCAGCTTCCACCAACTGTAGTCACGGCTCTTGACACATTAAGCAACCTTCACCTTGCTTGTAACTCCTGGCACAGCACCGACTTCTTCACAGCTGTAGTATAGTTGTCCAACGCCGTTATCTTCTTGTCCTAGGAAACCACCTTTGTACTTTTGGGTGGTCATTCTTTTCTGGATGACTCTTCTTCCTGGAACCTAATCATCCTGTTTACACTCATTGTAAACATTAGATTCCAGTTTGGGTTGCCATTAACTATCAAAACTATTTAGGGGCCTAGATGCTCTTTCACAAGACTCTAGGAGGTATGGGTTTTCGAGATATGAAGGCATTTAATCATGCACTTCTTGCTCGGCAGGCATAGAGACTCATTCAATAGCCAACCAGTTTGTGTGCACATTTTTTGAAGGTGAAATACTTCCCCATTGGCGAGATCACGGACACAAGCTTCCCTTCTGATTCCTCTCCATCTTGGAAGGCATTGAACATGGTTTGGAGCTACTAAAACGAGGACTTATTTGGCGAGTCGGGAATGGGGACAGAATTAGGATATGGCATGATCGATGGATCCCACATGCCTTAGCTGCTACTATCCCAGCGCGCAAAAACTTCAACGGTTGCGGTGGGTGTCTGATCTCTTCATGACCGGCACTAAACAATGGGACAGATCTTTGTTAAACCAGCTATTTCATGTGTACGATGTGGAGGCGATCCTCAGGCTAAACGTTCCAGTTGGTTTGGGTGAGGATTGTATAGCATGGCACCTAGAAAAACTAGGATCTTCTCTATTGAGAGCGCCTACCGGCTGGCCTGGTCTGATACTTCCTTAGCTCGGCAATTGGGTGCAACCAGTAGTGCTGGGGAGGGTGATCGGAGACTATGGATCCTCTTCTGGAAAATTAGTGTTCACTCTAAGGTAAAGATCTTGCTTGGCGCCTTATTAATGATTGTCTTGCCACAAAGGAGTAGAAGTGGCGGCGAAAGTTGGAGAATGACAAAACATGTGATCTCTGTGGTTTATCTAATGAGGATAGCTTTCATGCTGTTGTCCGTTGCTCCAAAGCTCCAGCTCTCTATACTGAATGACGCAAGTTTTGGACCCTCCCAGAAGAAGATTTGCTTGTTTATACTAGCCGGAATTGGCTCTTGATCCTCCTGGATACTCTTAATGACACGATGAAATCACACTTGTTGTTGGTGTTCTGGAGAGCTTGGTATCTGCGGAATGATGCGGTTCATGCAAAAGGTTAAGCTTACATTACTCACTCTATCTCTTACCTGCTAGCATCAGCAGATTCTTTAGCTCCTGGAGGAGCTGTGCCGAACGGAGAGAAAGGAAAAAAGCCGATCAAACGGGAGATACCTTAGGGCAAAGCAGTGGACGGGATTCCTTGGTGGATTCCACCGGCAGAAGGACGGGCCAAACTTAATGTGGATGGTGCCTACTCTCCGACAACCGGTAAGGCGAGCATCGGTGTCATTGCTCGTGACTGCTGTGGCCTGGTCTTACTTGCATCCTACAGAACAATTGAGCACTGTTCGGATGCTACAGAAGCGGAAGCATTAGCTCTTCTTGAAGGATGCCGACTAGCAGCGGTGTGGATTCATATGCCGATTATTTTTGAGTTCGACTGCTCATTGGTGGTTTCGGGAGTGAACTCTCTAACATTGAGGAGATCCAAATGGGCGCGAATCTTCCAAGATATTATCGCAGTGTTAGCCACAATCCAAGAGGTGCAAGTGTGCCATGTGAAGAGGGATTGTAATATTGTCGCTCATGATTTAGCTGGTCTGGCTAAGGACTCGTGTAGATGTGCGGTTTGACGTTTACATGCTGCACCCGACATCACTGATATCCTTAAACGTGATTGTAGAAACATTACTGTTTGATTAATGCAATCCCCTTTACACTAAAAAAAAAGATTCTCCAGAGTTAATGTGTACTTCTCTCCAACTCATCATTTAATTTTCTGACGTGTGAGTTGACAAAATAATGTTCGTGACCAGCGCCACACTACTACTGCCAACCCCCAGAGTATTGCCATCCTACCTGAAGCTCTTAAAAAATGGCACAAACAGAACAGAATATTATCGACGTTAAATGGCATAAAGAGAACAGATTTCCCCTGATAGATTGACATGGAGGTTGAGACTTGCGAGTATGACACTCCCAAGGGATACCGTGGTCCATAACTCTGCCGCTCGCCCTCTATCCCCAGTCCGTCGACGCTGCCCTGCTTCATTTCCTCGCCCAATTGCACCACCTTCTCCTCTCGGCCAACAACACCGACGTGGCGACGTTGCTCTCGTTGATTTCGGAGTGGCTATATAGAGGCTGTTGAGCAATGCTTGTGCCATTTTGTTTGGGGTCTCTCGGGATTTTGTGGATGGCAAAAGAACACTGCAAATTGTTTCTGAAAGAAGACAGCCAGCTGCGGTCTGATGGACCAGTGGCAGGTGCATCATGTTGCTGTCTGCTTTCGACCGCCGTAGCTAAAGTGTCAGATTTTGTAATGAAATTAAGTCCCAGCAGAGATAAGGACTGAGCCAATACTGCTAGCTAACAATAATACTTGGGCTTTACCTTGGGAGGGAACTAGCTGTTTGGTCAGTTGGGGCTTCCACAAGAATAGCAGATTCAGGTGTCGCCGAATGATCGGGATAAAGACCCCAAGTCCTGCAGGAGAAGGATCATTACCTTCGCTAGTAGTTCGCCGTTTCGTTTCGATCCAGGCATCATCAACATAGGCTCTTGGACCTGCAGTAAACTAGTAGGAGCAGTACGTTGCAAGGAATGTGTCGTGATTTGGGGACGAGGTTGTGCTGCATGGTTAACCTGCATTGGTGTGCAATCCTTATTTTTGAGGACTAGGTCATTCCTTGCTTTCCATATCATCCATAGGGTCATGAGGATGGTTGCTATGTAAAATCTGAGAAATGAGATTGAAATGGTTCCAGCATGCATGTTGAGTTAGACCATCTGATCTCGAAGATATGAAAACCAAACTGCCTTAGCAAAAGTGCAATGCAAGAACAAATGACAACCAGTTTCCAGGTGAGAACACCTCCTGCGCTCTTTGGGAATGTGTCTGGATATGTTACCTGCTTATGAAGTTATGGTGCCTGGTTCCAGCTTCCCAACGTCCAAGCACAAGGGTAAGAAAGTGCGCACCAAAAGACCTTTTAAAGATGGAGTCCTGATTTAGGTAGTTCCCGAGATAGAGAGAACATTACCACCAGCTGGAAGCTACTCTTGGTGTTATCGCAGAAAAAGGTAATCTTGGTGTGGATGCGCGGAGCAGAACGAGCCACGCCGTGAACGGACGTGCCGACCTTTCTTCATTCTCACGCCCATCTCGCGTTGACCATCGCGTTGGAGTAGTATATTATTTTTTAATGGCGTTAGTATATGCGACTATCACACAGATTTAAGTCGACGACGCAAATGTAGTAAAAAAAATAATACGCGGCACGTTGATGCAGATAGCGGCGAAAGCAATACGTACGTACGCAGATAGCGACGCAACTAACCATGTACTCTGTGCCGCGATGGCAACTAGTTTCACAGTGTTTGCCGATCGGGAAGCCGGACAATTAGTTGGGACATACTCTCTCCGTCTATAAATACAAGGCGTGTACAGAATTTAAGGTCTAATTTTGATTAATAATTAAATTAATATTATTGACTTATAAGACATATTAGTGGTATCGTTGAATTCATATTCAAATGTATTTTCAAATAGTATCACTTTTGTATTATATAATTCAATATTATTAGCTTAATTGTTAATCAAAGTTGGACCTTAAATTCTGTGCACGTCTTACATTTGTGAACGGAGGAAGTACATGACGTACGTAAGTTAAGCCTTGCTCACGTACAATAAGTTTTCCTCTCGTTTCTAGAACAGATCTAAACAAGCACGTCGTCGCCCACACCTAACTTCGATAGCACGATCAATCGATCATGTAGCAGGCAGCCAACTCTATTTCATCCGTGTTATCTTCGCACGCCGCTAGTTAAAATATAGATTCATGCATGCACGTGAGGGGTGATATATTTGGATAGTCACATCAGTGTGATAGAGTCGGGATTCATGCAGACGCAGGCGGCTTAGCCCCGGTCGTCTCCGATAGATGGCAGGAAAGAAAGAACGGCGAAGCGGAGAGACGGGTAGGCGGCATCTCCCGGAACACGGGATGACGGGAGGTTAGTGACATCGAACAAACAGCGTGCCAACCAGCCACGAGCGCCATGTGCCGATTCCATCCCAGCCATAGTTCACATCACACACGCTTGCCTTGCCCTTTTTCTCGCTTCGTTCGCACGGGCAGACGGGCTAATTGAACTCGCCAACAACCACGTAACTGCCACGTGCCAACCCCCTCCTCTTCTATTAAAAGCTGTAGCCTGCCACGGCCTCTCGCTCAAATCAACAAACACCTCATCAGAAAGCCAGCCAGAACAAGAGGCAAGGTGCAGCTAGCATAGGCATAGCACATTGAGAGAGAGGGGAACAAATAAAAGAGAGAAGCTTCTTTTCTGGCGATGGATGACCGGACAGGGCGGCGAGGAGACGAGGAGTGCCGTGTGGGGCTGCTGAACGACGACGCGAAGAAGCAGGACTGGCAGGTGGTGGTCACCGGCGGCGGCAAGGTAGAGGAGGAGGGGAATAGCTCCAAGCTCGGGAGGAGGGTATGGGACGAGTCCAAGAAGTTGTGGGTCATCGTGGCGCCGGCCATCTTCAGCCGCGTCGTCACCTACAGCATGAACGTCATCACGCAGGCCTTCGCCGGCCACCTCGGCGACCTCGAGCTCGCCGCCATCTCCATCGCCAACACCGTCGTCGTCGGATTCAACTTCGGCCTCATGGTACGCTCCCGTCTCCGTTCATTGATTAATGGCCCGTTCCTCCGTTGGTCTGTTCTGATCGTCCTATCTTTGGGGGGCAGCTTCCCAATATGGTTAAGATTCTTACACAGGAACAGGAAAACAAAACATGAAATCTTTCCAAGAAAATATGCTCATTTTTAAAAAGTGTCCAAGAAAATGTCTTGTGAGAACAGTTGTACTATCTGTGATCGCCAAGAAAAAAAAGAAGCTTTCCCTAAGCTGGCGTTCGATCACTGTAGTTAATATACTAGATGCAGATGGGTCCACACTCCACGTTACTCTTGCGCGGCATGGAACGTAGAGCTGAGCTAGCGAGAACCTCTGCTACCCACTTCATTTATACGGTGCATGCAGCACGGATCCGGTATCCATGCATTGTAGGGACCAGCTAATATTTTGTCAATACGTCTTTGTCTCAAGCTCAGGTATCCATGCTCCCAGTTTCCCATAAGGGCATCGTGTTCCACTTTTTATTTTACGAAACGAACAAGGGCATTGAGATTCTCCTGCTCTGTTTTGGATTCAGTGGACAGAGGACTTGATCTCTACTCTAGTTTGCATTAGGCTGGCCATAGTGGGAGTAACTTAGCTAGTAACATAACGCACCCCAAGACAAGTTTGCTTATGTGGCATGTAGTTAATGAGGAGAGAAGTGTTTAGGGTAACATAATATGGTACCGTAACATAACGCATCTCAAGGCAAAATGAGTCTACATCTAAATAAATGAAGACTTGCATGGTACCACACATATGTTACTATCCACTATGAAGATAGTAACATAGACTAGTAACATATGCATGTTACTAGTCTAAGTTACTTCCCACTATGATCAGCCTTAGCATCCATTGACATACCTATCTTACTTCTTGGACTTTGGGCCCCACAGACCAATGCTGATTTGTGTCATTTGGATGATGTAAAATCTGGGAGTAATATGGGTGTGAAATGTTCAAAATGTGCAATACTCCTACGCACCTAGCTTAGCTTGCACGTCCGATTGATCATAAACTGTGCTAAATTTGAGATCTAGAATTATTGGGTAGATTTATCAGGGGCTAAAATAGTAGGAGTACGTACTACTAGTAGTAATAGTATTTTTTAAAACCTAAATCAATGCTCGTCACACGAACTTCCCATTGATCATCTAGAAATTTCTACTCGTCAAATTTCTAGGAGTACCTAGCTAGCGTGCATTTCCCATTGATCATCAAATTTCCCTAGAACTGTTGGGTTGATTTTTATCAGGAGCTGGACTACTCAGCAGTGTTGTTGTCCATACGTTTAGTCACAGCTGACAGGACCACCGCACTAGTTTGTTGGCGGTCTATTCTGATGTCAGTGTCTGGAACATTTCCCAGACGATGAAAAATAACTCTTGCTACGAATTCTACAGAGTATTTAATCATATCGTAGAAACGAAATGGAGTAGTTGGAATGCTGACAGAGCTATTATGAACTTCCCCTTTGATGATCTGATTATTAACACCTGGAGCCCCCCTCCCAGCAATGCAATGCAAAATCGACCGGCATGCATGATGGCTCTGTGCCTCTGTCCACGCACCGGAGGTCCCACTCAAGTCTCAATATGAGGCAGAAAGCTACTCTGATCGCATTCCACTTGTCGAAATTGCATCAACTACGGGCAGTAGGCACGAGACCTCTCTAGGAGATCGGGACGTGCACGTGTCACCTGTTTATTTTCAGCATTATCACTGATGTGCATATGCGGACAAGTTAAAAAAAGGTGCGAGGTTAACGTGATCATTTACTATGAGTCTCTGACTGTGATCACTGTATTTGACTGTTTGTGGCTTTGGCGTGATGCGGTGCAGCTTGGCATGGCGAGCGCGCTGGAGACGCTGTGTGGGCAGGCGTTCGGCGCGAAGAAGTACCACATGATGGGGGTGTACATGCAGCGGTCCTGGATCGTGCTGTTGGCGTGCGCGGTGCTGCTGCTCCCCATGTACTTCTTCGCGGAGGATGTGCTGCTGCTGACGGGGCAGTCGCCGGAGCTGTCGGCCATGGCGGGGCGGGTGTCCGTTTGGTTCATCCCGCTGCACTTCTGTTTCGCCTTCCTCTTCCCGCTGCAGCGGTTCCTGCAGTGCCAGATGAAGAACTTCGTCAATGCCGCCGCCTCCGGCGTCGCGCTCTGCATCCACATCTTGGTCAGCTGGCTCTTCATCACCAGGTTCCAGTTCGGGCTCGTCGGCATCGCGCTTACGCTCAACTTCTCGTGGTGGGCCACCGCCACCATGCTCTTCGCCTACGTCGCCTGTGGCGGCTGCCCTGAGACGTGGCACGGCTTCTCCATCGAGGCGTTCGCTGACATATGGGCGTTCGTCAAGCTGTCCACCGCGTCAGGCGTCATGCTATGGTACGTACGTAATTCTACGTGCTAGATCCATGTTACTCCGTTGCATGTCTTCTGCCGTGCAGTCTGCTTAAAAATAGGGGCATGAAACTGCTGCAGATTTTCACATTTATAAAATGGAACTGTGCTAACACGTATGGAAGAGCTATGAACAAAATTGCACCGAAAACTGATACCTAGTGGCACATATATGCTGGTTTCATGTGATCTCTGCTTAATTCCCGTCCTGTTGCGCCGACCATGTGATGGCGATCGATCGCCCGGGCATTAGATCCGATGTGCAAAACTGCAAAAGCATAATTTCTTGGACAACAACTGAGGCGAGCGTTGGAATCGCCTCGTTGTAATAACATTTATCTGTACCTACTAGCTAAATTTGGTCCTGTATGCAGCTTGGAGAACTGGTACTACAGAATACTCATCTTGCTGACCGGAAACCTGAAGAACGCGGCTATTGCGGTGGATGCGCTCTCCATCTGGTAACTATTCTTTGTATTGTTTTCATTACCCTCAAAGTACTCGCTGGAATGACAGCATCAAGAGTGATTCGGACAGTCACATGCTTATTTTTCTTCTCGTGTACAGCATGACGATTAACGGATGGGAGATGATGATTCCCCTGGCATTCTTCGCGGGAACTGGGTACGCACTACTATCTTGCTCCCCTTCTACGTACATTATGTGCTTATATGCTAGTCATATTTGAAGAGTGATCTGTTACTGCACTGACGAATCTCAACTTCGAACCCCAATTTATTGCGGATTAGGACAGTCAGTACTGGCGTAAGACGCGGCAATATGGTAGTAGATCCGTTCCATTGTAGTGCTAGTTTTGACAGTATTGTGAGTAGTTCAGGACGACTAAGTTTTGATGGATCCATGGATTGGTCAAAATGACAAGTATTCGAGAGTACTGTAGTACCTGTTTATAGCCTGGTGTAGTACAAGCTAGGTTTCTGTAGAAAGCAGACGACGACAGAATCAGTGGTGAGCACATGCAATCAAGACCAACACACGGGCCCTCCAATGGGAAGTGCATACAGTAGATAAAGCATCTGACATTGCATGTCAAATCACTGGATGCTGTCGACGGTGCAGGCCTGACCAGCTAGTACGACGGTCCATTGTACGGGCGTCAAGAGGTGAAACCAACTGGCAATTCACACATGGCTAGCCTTTAGGTTTTCATGCCTGACACCTAGATGCACGTGCCTGTTTTTGGCCGGGTAGCAACGTGGGCCAATTATTGTTCATGATTACGGGAGACTGATCATCATATCTGGTGTCGTTGTGGATTTTGTGCCTACCGATAGCACGTGATCATGTCAGCTTTTGGTTAGATTTCATACGTATGTGAGCTTGTATAGTACGTATGCGCCGTACGGAGTACATGAGTACATGCTAACTATTTTTTTTTGTGCCGAAATTTTGACACACCATTGAACATGCTACTAACTTTGGCCGTGTGCTTTGCAGAGTGCGCGTGGCGAACGAGCTCGGCGCCGGCAACGGGAAGGGCGCGAGGTTCGCGACAATCGTGTCGTCGTCGACCTCGCTGGTGATCGGGCTCTTCTTCTGGGTGCTCATCATGGGCCTCCACGACAAGTTCGCGCTCATCTTCACCTCCAGCGCTGTCGTGCTGGACGCTGTCGACAACCTCTCCATCCTGCTAGCCTTCACCATCCTTCTCAACAGTATCCAGCCCGTGCTCTCAGGTAACCAGCCTAGCTTGGTCTCCTCTACCACCTGGGCCCAATGCTCCCCTTATGGGCCCTTCGAACCCATGAGCAGCTAGTACTGATCTCAGCCTTTTTCTCAAATTCAGGTGTGGCTGTTGGGTCGGGTTGGCAATCCATGGTGGCATATGTCAACATCGGCTCCTACTACTTCATTGGCATCCCCATGGGTATCCTTCTCGGGTGGCTCTTCAACCTTGGCGTCTTGGTACGTGCTGCATCTCTCACTTGAGTACTTCATGATTTAGTTGCGAGTTTTGTGACCAATACTAGTAGCATCTATTAACTTTGCCATTGAGTCTCTCTTTACGCCGTGCTAACACTTTCCGTACGAACTCTTTGCAGGGAATCTGGGCGGGAATGATCGGCGGAACCGCTGTCCAGACGCTAATTCTCGCCATCATAACCGTTCGCTGTGACTGGGAAAAAGAGGTGAGTCGATAGAAATTTGACGAATTTTGCTTGTCGTTGAGTGGTAGTAGAAGTACTGATGCGTTTGTCGCTGGCAGGCCATGGTCGCAAGCACGCGCATGGACAAGTGGTCGGCAGTCCGGTGATGGGAAAGCAAGTACCGGGGCATTTGGTGCGGCACTGCGCATACGAGCACCGGCCGTCTGCGCGTGTGTAAATCATTCCTGCGTGCAGCGGGGCTCGTCACCAGATTTTCCCCTACAGAAGGACAAGATGGCTAAGATGTTCATACTTGGGAGAGAGGCTTCGCTCGATTTGTCTCGTGGTCGTGCATGGTGGCTTTGTTGGTTTCGGTGAGTGCAATTTTGTAATTTTGATCTTCTGGTGCCTTGAAACGTTACTTCTCGATCGTGTTCAAGCAAATGGGTATAATAGGAATCAATCGTTTTCTACCTCCTGTCTATTGACTTCGTGTTTTAAAGCATATTTGTAATTTGGATTTGAATGGGCTCATCGACCCCCGCCATCCTACCGATCATTCGCTTGGGATAATGTCATCATGAGTTGACTTTCATGAAGGAAAAAACAAACATATGTCAAACGACAATGTTTGCTTACGACAATCAGAACAATTGTTTTTGACGGAATACATTCCCCCAAGAAGCGTGTATGACCATCGGCGAACTGCAATCAAAGCCTTCAGGTGACATAGGAAGTAATTTGTGTCCATAGTATTAAGTTGCTGACCGGATTCAACGAGGTAATTCATCAGCTTAACTAATTGCAGAATTAATTTCAGAAACTAAATTGAGAAACGCTGTAATGCATATCCGAAAACTATTTGCACATGCACAAAACCAAGGAGATCGTTAGCCACGGAATGTCGGATTGAACAATGCGATTAGGTGCAGAATTTTCCTTTGGCCGGCAGTATGCACTCTGTTGTTTGTAGCAAACCGGTGTACAAGAAAATAAGACCAATATTAGATACAGGAACGAAAAGGTCAAACCCGGTTTAACGCGTCGACGTCGGAGCTCTCTTTCTCGTCCTCGCCGGACCCGGACCCGGACCCGCTGGGCTTTTCAAGCGGAGCTCCAGTCACCGGATAAATCCGTTTGCTGCCGCCGTGCTCTTCCCCGGCGTCCGAGTCCGCCCGGTTCTGCCGCTGCCGTGACACGGACCGCAAGAACGACGTCAGCCACCCCGGTGTCCTCTCCACGGCGTCCGGGTACTCGGCGAGGCTAGCCGCCCGCCGGTGCCTCCGGACGGCGGCGAGCTCCTTCATGACGTGCTCCGGCAGCCTCAGCGTGTGCCGGTCCGGCGCGTCCATGGCCGACTGCGTTCTCCGGTACTGGTAGTACTCGGCGCCCGTGAACTCATGCCTCCATATCGTACTGAAGCTGGTGACGGATTCGGGCGTGAAGGTAACCACCGAGCACGCGTCGTCGAGCTCCTCCGACTCCTCCTGCACCATCTCCTGGCGCCCCGTCAGGTCGCAGCTCTCGGCCGCCGGGAGCGCTGGGGGCTCGGTTAGATCGGCCCGGCAGAGCGGGCACGTGACCGCGCCGGCGAGCCACGGGTCGATGCAGTCCGGGTGGAACACGTGGCAGCACGCCGGGAGGACCCGGAGCTCGTCGCTGTCCGCGAACTCGGTGAGGCAGACGGCGCACTCGAGCGGCCCAGACTTGGTCGCCGACATGTGAGCCTTCACGTCGCCGTAGACGGCCGTGGGGAAGGCCTCCACGAGCTCCCTGTCGAGGCCGCGGGTGCGGCACTGATCGGAGTGGGCGGCGGCATCGACGGTCTGAGGGGCAGTACTACTGCGGTACGCCCGGCGCGGGAGGGCGCGCGCCTGGGCGCAGCGGTTGATGTAGATGGAGAAGAGGGTGAGGATGACGAAGGCAGAGATGAGGACGACGAGCACGACGACGGTGGTCGGCGTGAACCCGCCAGTTCTGGAGTGGTGGCTCGTGCTGTTGCTCTGTTGCCCCAGAGATGGCCGCGTGGCGGATACGAGAAGGAGGAGGAGGAGCAGTGTGATATTGCCGCGAGCCATCGCCATCTCCGGCCAGGGGGGGTACCGCCGGCGGCCGGACAGATTTGTCCTGGTGCCGGGGAGAGAGAGAGGTGTTTTGAAGGAACGAGAAGTGTTAATTACGCCGGACGCAATGTGTAACGTACGGAAGATTGGGATGTACGTGTTGCGAACGGGCAGATCGGAGCCACCGGTCAGGGGTTGGGGCGCAGAGGCGGGGTGCGACGTGCAGCTCGCAGGAGGGGGACGGTGCCGCTGAGACAGCTTCTGATTGGCCGCTGACATATGCATCAGCGCGTGCAATGCCTCAACAGACTCATTTTCCGCTCTTGTTTTTTGAGACTTCTATTCTGTTGCTCTTTCTCTGGCTTGTAATCGTGTTGAGGCTGACGAATCCCTGCCGAGTATTTCTATCACCGTTTCAGGCCTTTTTTCATGCCTGCATTTGGTCAGACTTCTTTTTTTGTGCATTGTCTTGTTTACAGATTCAACACACCAGCGACATATTAATGGTACAGTCGTACTCCCTGCCAGAATCTAATAACGAATAACTCTGTGCTTTTTCCTGCTTTGATAATGTGGTTTTGTTTCCGGTGATCATGATAGGAACAGAACGCCCAAAAAATTCACTTTCTGCTCGGGGATTTCCATTATCTGCCGATCATATAAAGGCCAGCAAGAACAAGTCTTCGGTTAGGTTGGGTCCAAGAACGCAGGTTTAATGCCGCTGCTGTCTTATGTAAACGTTTCCCCGCCTCATCAAAGATGAATAGAAGTTCTGACCGAAAGACAACAAAATCAGCGATTGGACGGCACTACCGCACCCGGTGTGGCTCTGCCTTTCTTGGGTCCGACCGGCCTGGTACCTGTAACACGTACTGTTCGTGCGAGGTATCTGTTGGTGTTGCACATAATTGACATAGAATCCTGAAATTGACATAGTAACTAGTGAGGTCGTACGGTTATGTGGTTATGCATATAAACTAAACTAGCTGGATGACCCGTGTAATGCGCGATTAGATTTGACATATTAGTGTGTACTTTTGTTTATGATGGTTGTTTGATTTTATTCCTAATTCAAGTGTTTGAAACCTGACTGGAATCTAATGTTTACAATAAGTGTAAGCAGGATGAATAGGTTCCAGGAAGATGATTCATCCATGAAAGGATGACCACCTAAAAGTACAAAGGTGATTTCCCAGGACAAGGAGATAGCTGCGCTAAACAGCTGTGCCACAGCTGTGAAAAGCCGGTGTTGTGCAAGGAGTTGCAAGCAAAGTGATGGTGGCTTGATGCGTCAAGGGCCGTGACTATAGTTGGTGGAAGCTGAAGCTTAGGTTTGCTAATCTTCTTGAGTCCTTACGAAACATATGTACTATCAAGAGGGATAAAGTAGCAATGACTTTTTAGAAGTGCTAATGGTCATTGCTCAGAGTGTTGGACAGTGTCACTAATGCTATGAGGTCAGTGGCCCTGTAACAACAGTTTTGCATAAGTGTGAAACTGGGTTGTGCTAGCACACTGCTGTGCTAGCTTCCTAAAACCCTAGAGTCAAAGTTACCTGTGTGGCACAGCTGTGTCACAGGTGAACAACCGCTCTATGACTCAGGTACATCTCTGTGGCAGGGGAGAGCTTGAAAATGCTAAGAAAACTGCACTGCAATAGTTTGTCTGCCAAGTCAGAAGACTGTTGGAAGTTCTCTCCTGAGTAGGTATCAAAGTTAGTTGTGTGCGCTGAGAGCATGTAATGTACCAAGACCGAGCTGAGTACTGAGGCTACGTCAGTTAGGTTTCACCTGTGTCAGCCTCCGGTGACACAAGTGTCGGTCTGTCTGAGCCGGTTACCGTTATGCGTTGTGATTAGCTGTGTCACCCGTGTCTGTCACCGGTGACCCACTTAATTCTACGTGGTAAGAGTGTAACGGTCAGGTGCCTGTGGACCCTATACATAGGGGACCAGGGGAGGTCTTAGAGCTCAACATTTGCCAAACCTCTGTAATCCTTTTCGACCGTTGCAAACCTCTTTTTCTTCTGAACAGAAGCAAAACTTCCTAAGTATTAGTTCAAGAGAGTTAGAGCTTTGAGCAGAGAGCATTGGTTCCTCCAAGAGTTATTGTTGCAGATTCTTTCTTGAAGTGTCTAGTCTTAGACAGGTGTAAGAGTTGCTGTGACCATCCAAACTTGTGTGGGTTGGTTCAGTAGTCTATGAAGGTGACCTAAAGTCTACCTGCTGCAAGGCGAAAAGATTTCCACAAGCAAAAGAAAGAGACCTGAAAACTCAGGTACTCCGAGAACAAGCGCGTTTCAGTGCTGGCTATCTCTTCGGAGTAGTCTCTCCTTACGGAGACGTACTTCTCTGAAAAGAGTGGGAATTTCGGTGAAAAATCCCTTGTCTCTCTAAGTATTTTACATTCTGCACTTATTTGCTCATTTGGTTGCATGCTCGTGTGATTCACTAATATATATATAATCTAGCTATTATCTTTACTTTTTGCCTGTGTTAGTTTAGCTGTGTCACAGTTGTCTTACTGCTTGTCTCATATCTGTGCCAGTTACCTGTTACACAGCTATCTGTCTTATACATCTGCTTAGGGTTTTTAGATTACCTATGTTAGCCACCTGTGTGACAGCTGTGCGTTAATTTACATATCAAATACTGCCTGAGTAGTTGACCTGTCACACAGCTAGTTAAACCCTTCAACCTGTTAAGTTTTAAACTTGATAAATTGAAGTAATTGTTTAAAATTAGTTAGCCTCCTATTCACCCCCCTCTAGTCGGCACCTACGATCCTTTCATCCTTGTACTTTGGTATACTAACAAATGTATATGTGCAACACACGTTTTTACAATATATATGGCGTAAAAACACAATTTATACTATACTACGTCAAAGGAGACAACGACAGTGGCGCATAGGCACGGCCAAAGCGTAGCGTGGGCGTGGCAGTCACAGGTGACACAAATTCAGGAGAGAGAGGCGCTGGACGGTATAGCAGTGGCAATGATGAAAAATTATCTGTTAACTTTAAATAAGGACAATGGTGGGTAATTACTATCAACTTTAAGTGAATGACATGATGGTAATTTTTAGGTGGCATGTCATTAAAGTAATATTAGCCATTAGATGATTACGACCGGACGGTGTAGACTGAGTCGAAGATAATAAGGAAAACTCCTCCTTTTATAAGGTATATAATAATAGTATAGATATAGATATAGTAGTACATAGGCATTAGAATTGTATGACTCAAATACGTATTTAGTTAAAAGAATTAACAATTGTCTTGTTCCCCTTTATATGTACATGTAATTTTCATGTTTTAGTGTCGATAGTTAATTAGATACGAATAAAAGAATACCGCAATGTGTGACATTAAATACCGATAACATTAACGGCCACAATATACTGCATAGAAAACCTTAGGTCGTATTTCCTCTTCTAGCGTCCCTTTGTCCACAAAGATTGAAGGAAAACATCAACAGCTCGTAGCCGCCGTAGCTAAATCTTGTCTCCTCTTCCTCAATCCTTCTCATCGTATGTCGTATTGCAATGCACTATTTGTTAGCGTGTCATCATTTCTCTAGGGATAATCTTGTCATTATTCCTTGGACTCCTCTTACTCTACCTGCCTTTATCCCTCATTCTCTCGCCGCAAACAACTGTGGTGACGCAGATGTATTGATCTTCCTCAATTATGCTTTTGAGCACTTTGATCACATAATTTGGCGTGCTAACATTGCACGCATGTTCTGCTTGTCGTAGCCTTACATACTTGCCATGTCACAAACATATCCTTGAGAATCTCGGCCTTGCTAGCTCTGATTGCTTGAGTTATGCCATAGCTCACAAATTATGCCTAAGAATCAAAAAATAATAATTATATATGTCATGATCTTTTCCTTTATTGAGTTAGACCATAGCGAGAATTAACATGTCGTATCCCTAACCTTCGCGCCTTGTCCGACAGACATCACCTCCGATTTCTCTCGTGCCATCTTTTTTCTATTGTGCGCCTCCTAAATACCGAGACACCTCCACGCCTCCTAAATCTCCTCTTTCTTATCCTAATATATCTCTATTCATACAAATTTTCTTGATGTCTAATACTTAGTCCTAGTACCTTGTCGTAATTCAGATACAACACATTTATCTAGAGTTGTACTCACTGTGGATTCTAGCATATGTCTAATTAATTTAAACCATTACAACCTAGACTAACCATGGTCAAACGGATTATAAGTTTTAGGCTATGTGGACGAATCTGGTGACTTCTTTTTCTATTGTCTTAATAACTAGTAGGGTGTCCCACCCAATTGGGCGGAAAATGTTTTTAATTATCTCTAATTTTTTGAATTTACATGGGTACATATTGTTCCGCTGTTTGCAAGAACACTAAATTATCGCCGGTTGTACAAATTGTTCATGATATTAAATCAATACGCATAATTAAAGTTCAAATCACGTGCCAACCAGTCGATAGTTCATACATGTGTCGGTAGGTCATTTAGATGTGATATCAATACACGGAAGTAAAGTTCGGATCGCTAGTCGGTTGGTCATTTGTATATGATATTAAATCGGTACACGATTAATCGAGCTCAATATATCTAGAAGTACGAAAGTATATCGAGACGACTGTTTGGTCATTTGTACTAAGCCGATAGATTGTTTGTGTATGATATTAAGGCACTTAAAATTGAAGTTTGGACCACAATTAGCTTATTTTTTGTATGTTATATTAGATCAATATGTGTAGTTAAGATTTAAATCGCCAGTCATTAATATATACTAGTATGCAAACTTAAAGCTTAGGTAACTTTTTTATGAGGTATAAAATTAATATATATCAATTGTGGGCCATTGATAATTAAAGTACGTCAGATCAAAGGTGGATAATATTTAAATACAGTTATGAAAATCTATCAATTGTTGTCCATTAGTAATAAATATCCACTAGATCGATGACATGATGATGTTAAGGTGCAGTTATGAAATTTTATTGGTTGCTATCTGTTTAGGTACAATTAAGAAGATCTATCGGCTATGATATGTTTAGGTACAATTAAGAAGATGTAGTGGTTCTAATATGTTTAGGTCCAGTTATGACGATCTATCGATTATGATCTATTGATGTACAGTTATGAAGATATAAGAATTGTGATTTGGTTAGATACATTTATGATGATCTACTGACTGTGATTTGTTTAGATGCAATTATTGTTGAATTACATGCACCGAACCAGTTCACCCAAAAGCCTAAGCTAATGGGGAAAGGAGGACAATATATTTCAACACTCCCCCTCACGTCTAGGCTCCTCTAGACTTTAGACGTGGGATCGATGTAGGTCACAAATATTTTTATAAATACTACGTTGGCCAAGTTTTGAACTCGAGACCTCTTGGCTCTGATACCATATTGAATTGCATGCACCGAACAGTTCACCCAAAAGCCTAAGCTAATGCAGAAAGGAGGGCAATATATTTCAACAATTATGAAGATCAATCAGTTGTGATACACTAATAAAATGACGGTCCACTAAATTAATGGTCGGATATTTAGTTTTTTTATAAAAAAAAATTAGCTTGTTTATCTTTTATCTAATTAACTATGTAGTGGGAGACACTCGGTGCCCTTTTCTGTATAATCTTCGGAGCTTTCCTGTCCTGTCCTGCGTAAACTCGATCGAATTCCGGTTCTCCGAACTGCCGCTGCGAGGGTTGTTGGAAGTCCTGCTTTTAGTTGTGACTTAGTCATATGAGTTTTTGGATCGTTCAACGTTGCAATGATCAATAATGTGCAGTATTTAATACGGATTCTCTGCGATGGTTGCTGTAGATTAATATGTCACCTACGTGACGGTAGATCGGAATAATCTCATCTTTCCTCCCATCTGTTTACCATTTGCAGCACAATTAAGAAGAGTAGAACATGTGACTGACTGACCTTCAATTGGAGTGATAGACGCAGAGAGGCGATCAAGCGCTGCCGTTTATCTGCCTAATATGGCCTTTCGTATTTGAAGATGGGCCAGAAAGTGCTCTGCACTACGGGTCGGCCCAAAATTGATTTTCCTTTTTCCTGAAGGGATAGGCCCGGTCTTACCAAGGGTATGTTGGTTTTCTATTTCCTTTTTTAACTTGTTCTCAGTAGTATCTTTTACATTTTTAGTTTCCCTCAAAACAAAAGGTAGTATCTTCTATCCTGTCAAAAAAAGGTAGTATCTTTTAACCCTAAAAGATATTACATTTTTAGATAGTTTCGAAAGGAAAATCAAAAGATAGTCTCCGTGTTAAGTACAACACATCTCATTCTCCGTGCTTAACTTACCACCGATAACGTCATTGGATCAAACTGAACGTGTGAATCTATGCGAAGTGTGAGGGCTGTGGAAGGAATTATTTTGATGGGGAGGGATTTAACCCAATCTCTTCAGACTGGAAGATATTTTAGCCCTTACTTGCATGTCTTAACAAGTCCTAAAGGGAGCCAAGCATATACCTTCATGTACTGATGTTAGTGTATCCCATGCATGTATGCCTAGCTTGTCAACTGGAGTATAGGCCAAATTAAGCATCATATTCCAGAGTTTTTTTGAGAACATCATATTCCAGAGTAATCAACGAATTTCTCAATGCACGGTTCAGTCGCACACGTCACGAAATGCCGCTCCAGCAGGTTGGGTAGCTAGACTGCCATAGATCTCACGGAGTATATGTCACGAGAAGTACTGCTCTAGCAGCATCCAGACATTACCGCTACGAGACCATGTGCATCTTCCCTTCATGCATCATGACCTACTACATTGCATGCACAAACAATGATGGAATCACAAAGCATTGCTTCCTTCGGTCTGGAACACTCGTGGAACCAAGCGTGATCCGGACCGTGCGCCGAGCCGATCGCATGCACGACACCGGGCTCCGCCTGGCACCGGCGCACCGGCACGGCGCACAGATACAAAACCGTGGGCGAGGGCAGCAAACCGGGAGGCGGAAAACTGGTTTCCGCGGCATACGCGCGCGGGGGTCGTATGTCCCCGACGACGGACACGGGCGCATGTGGTGCGGCATGCTGAGCGCCGCTACGGTGCCGTCTGACCGAAACGAGAGCCCAGCATGCAGCCATGCAGCCTCCCCCTCGCCGCGCGGCTCGCGTTGTAGCACGTACGGCGTGGCGAATTCGCGAGCTATACTAGATTATAAAAGGATTTCCCGTGACGGCATCGGTTGCAGTTAACAAACTATTCTTGCTTAGTTAGCTGGCCTTAATCTGTTGTTATGTGTTTAAAATTAAGTGGACTAGCTTAGCTTGTCTGTTGCATGAGTTCATGAAAGTTTTTTTTAAGAGCTAATATCTAGATTCGATTATGTTAAGGAAAACAGTACATAAACAGTACAGCTGTCCCGGGAAGGATCTGGATGGGAACTGTATATCCGATTTTGCAAAAAGGCCCACAAAGATTTAAAAATTACAAACAAACCACTGGGCAGCCCCCAACGCCCGCTCCACCGGCAGCAACGCTCCCGTCGACGAGACGCCGAACGTGCAGAGGAGCAACGAGGACGGCGACACCTGCTATACCTGCAAACGAAGAAAAGAGGACGACGCCTCGAAAGATTGCCGCAGAAGACGCCCGCCGCGAGAGGCGGAGCTAGACATTCGGTGAAGGCGCATCGGCTGGGGCTGGAGCGCCCCGATCTGATCAAGCGAGCGACCGGCGCCGTGCATCGAAGATCCCCACGCAACGCAGGGCAGCTCAACGAAGGGGAACGACCACCAACAGGCGTGGACGAGACGGTGCCGGAGCCGGAGCCGAAGACGCAGACACCGAAGGCAGCAGCAATCACCACACCAGTCGGATGAACGGACAGCCCGAAGAAAAGAACGAAAAGAAACACCACGAGCTCCTCCCCATCACCATCGAAGGCCACGGCGAGCCGAGCTTGGAGCCGAGCGACCAAAACTCCTACCACCGACGAGAAGCTCGGCGAACCAGCGGTGGCACGGAGGCACAAAAACGGACCAACCAGGGCCCTATCTACAAGCCCGGCGGAGGCCGCATTACCCCTCACCTTGCGGTGCCCGAAGGCGACTGGAGGCGAGAAGGGCCGGCGGCCTCGCCGGGGAAGAAGAAGGGAGATCGGGGGCGCCGATCTTACCGCCTCTCTCTACTGTAGCAGGAGAAAGGGGTGGAAGGGCCGAGGCTTCGACTTCATGAAAGTTCATGAGATGGTTTCCATTGGTTAGCTGGCTGCCATGGCAGTTTTCTTTTCCAATAGCACTGTGATTCAAGGGAGACGAAGACTATCTAGGAGAGAATGTCTTGTGCTTTGTAAATAAACCAAGGCATGCCCACGCCTTAATTAAATTTCTCTCCAGAAAGGATTTCTATCAGCTACCCAATTTCTCAAACATCTATGTGAGGGTAGTGTTCCTGTTCTATCCTACTTGGCTTAAACAATTACATAAAACAGCATATTTTCCTACTTGCCGTTGGAATTCTGTCGACGGGGAACAAAGAACCTAGGTAGTACTATTTTGCCTAACTTTTTTAAAAAGGCAGTGTTTTGCCTCCTTAAAGGCTTTGACATCTCAAAGGAACACCATAATTTCTGTAGAAATCCTAGCAAATTAGAACGTTCCGGCTACACCATCGATGTCCAGCTCAATACAACCGTAACATAGGACATTTTCTTGGTTGGGAGCTTCAAATGTATGTAGTCCAACTGGGCATACTTTTTGCAAGAATTATGTCAGTCTGGGGAGTTGGCACAACAATATGCCAGGGGTTGTCCTGATTAAGGCTATAGGAAGAATCTTTGAAATGAGCCTGTACGGCAAAACATTTTTCTGACAAGCTCGGAACTTGCCCCAACGAAGAACACCCAATCCATTTGTTTAAGACGCCAATGTCCTAAATGATAGGACACTGACCGGAGACCAGGCCCGGGCATAAAAACCGAAGCTAAAATTGAAAAAACTAAATTAACTCTTCACTGAAATTATTATGGTTATCATTTTTGAAAAACAAATTTTAATTCGGTAGTGCTTAGTTAACCGATAAACCGAATTTTCGTGAACATGTTATTATTTTGGTGGACATTTTAACCAAATAAAGCAAATTTTCGTGGATATGTTAACCGAATATATCAGAATGGTGCATTTCTGAATTTTGTGATGTTCTGTATATTTCGATTTAAACCGAAAACCGAAATCAAAATTTCAATTAACCAAATATTTAGTTTACATAATTACATACTATATTTCGGTTAAAATTGAATGCTTACCTCTACTGGAGACGTTCAGAGGTTAGCAATGCTTCCAAAACTTTGCATTTCACACTTGCAAAACCACAATTACATCGAATTTAACCCCCGCGCAAGATCTCTCCAAAATTTTGCACTGATTAACTACCTTGTTTGCACACGTCGTACCGCCTCCGGTAATGCGGTGCATGTTTACGGTTTTCGACTTGACATGTTGAAATAATACTACAAACAGGACTAGTTTTCTCGAAAGCAAAAGTACAACATCAGAACTTCAGGAGCATGTTCCAGTTTTGTTCTGGCATGGTTTGATAGAGAGCAGGGCTGAGTAGAATGAAACAAGATTGCCGAGAATTACGTTAAGGACGAGAATAATACCTACATTGTAGCTGCACGATCGAAATGACCCTTTCTACACGAAAACAACGAGGCCGTCGAGGCGTATGCTTGTTTTCTCACTGCTTGTGTAGCCATCCTTTCGTGATGGTACACACGGCGCAGTTACGGGACTGACGCAGATATTACTATAACACCACTAGTTCAAACTCTAACAAAATTTACAAGTTCAAGTATACCTTTTACGCTTATTGGAATATGATAAGAAATTTAAGTATACCTTCTACATTTGTTGGACCCGTAACAAGAGTTAGAGCTAAAACTTTACAATAGGAGGTAAATCTTTTCCTTGATCCATGTTCACATCAATTAACCAAGAATGGTATACTAATTGATACTCCTAAACTATGTGTGTTTAGGTATGAAGAACAACCAAAGGTGGAGAGCAAAGGAGCCAAGGAAGAAGCCCTCACCACCAAGTCAAGTTCTAACCGGACACTCTAGGTCAACTCCTAGATACTCCGGATACTCCGGGTCACTACCATGGTTGCTTCTGATCCTCTGGACGTCTATTGAAGAAGATGGTCCTATACTCCGGACATATTTGTTTTCCTTAGACTCTTATGCCCGGAATCTCCGGATTTCTACCCATGAACTTTGTAACCCGAATACTCCGAGTATAACCCGAATACTTCGGCCACCCAGAGTATGTGGATAACTGCTGGAGTTAACTGTTTACGCACATGTAAATATAAGGGTTTTGGCCCAAGTTACTTAAGTGGTGGGGGTTAGAATATAAATATCACTTTCCCATTTCATAGCTAGGGTTAGACTTGAGTTTAGAACTAAAAGTTTAGCTTTGCTCCTTCCTAGGGTTTGCTTCCAAGCCATCCTAGGATAGAAGGTTTTCTCCACGTTGTTCTTACCTCTTTCCTCTTGTCGATTTGTAAGAATCAACGGCTTCGGTTGAGTGGATAGTAGGAGTTCATTAAGAGTGGTTGATTTGAGCTCAATTTTCCAAAAGCTATGTCATTGGAGTGTATTGTTAAGAATGATCTTCTGAGTAGATTATACTAGTTATTGTTTTAATTGTGAAGATCGAGAGACCCTCCAAATCAAAGGCGTAGAAACAAGACCGAAATTTGGCTGAGCTTTCGAAGAAACGTAGACGTTGTTTTGCTGATACTATGAAGCAATGAGCATGTATTCTCGTCAATATTTTTCGGGATATGAATGTAACAAGAGCAGACACTAGCAGCACGCGATGAACACTCTGTCTCAGAGTAAAGGTTTGAGTCTTACCCTGAAAACCCTTGGAGCATACCATTTTCTACAGGATGATTACCCTTAACCGGTAGGTCGGGGATACTTTTGAGAACTCCGGTGTGTTGTCAACATTGGGACGAACTAAGGTCTAACAAAAATAAATCTATTATACATAAAGAAAAGCCAAAGCAAAGCGAAAATTCAGGTAAGTTTTTCTCATCAAAATTGTACCATTTTGTCGATGGAAGCAATTTAGGGCATTTGTAGAGAACGAAAAAACCACTGAAATAACAAAAACATGGAATCTTTGATGTCATGACTTGTTGAAGTTTACAAGATAGAACAAAACACATAAAATTGCAAAGCGGCTCTTTGAATGTTCTTTAGAAATATAGCACGAACTTAAACCGAGAGAAAGGTCATGCAAAATACAACGGAACCCAAAATCCTATGAGCCGAGCCATTCCACAAGAATATATTATTATATATTTAAAAATACGTGACGGATTAACCAGAAAGAAGATAGATATGCCAGAAATTTCTAAAAAAACAAAACATCCATCCATTAATATGATTGATCATATTTTTGTTAGTGTACCATAATCAATAGATCTTCATAACGTATCTAAATAAATAACAGCCGATAGATCATTGTAACTGTACTTAACCAAATCACAACCATCAGATTTTGATAACTACACATCAGTAGATTAGAACTGATAAATCTTCATAGCTGTAACTAAAAAAACATAGATCATCATAACTAAACTAAGCAAATCATGACTATTAGATGTTCATAATTGTGCCACAACATATCACGGCCAATAGATCATAATGACTGTACATAAACAGACCACAACCGATATATCATCATATTTATACATAAACTGATCATAACTAACAGATCCTCATAATTGTACCTAAACAGATCACTCGATATATTTTTGTAATTCGAGATATAGTAGACTCAATTAATTATGTATACTGATCTAAAATCATGTATGAAGACTAATCGGCTAATGACCTGAACTTTAAATCCGTGTACAGATATCACATATAAAACGACCTGTTAATCCACGTACAAACTATCTATCGACCGACTAACTCGTGGTTCAAACTTTACTTATGCGTATGAATCTAATATCACATATAATAGGCACACCTAGCCATAATTTGGTGTTATTTCAAATACCATAATAATATATAATTATGTGAATTCAAAAATAAAAAGATAATGAAGCATGTTTTCTACACAATTACACGAGAAATCATGCTAGTTTCATATAATTTATACGTTCTCGTTTCTTCGTTCTAAGGAGCTGCACAGAAAATTTACAATAAGATTTCAATCCTTCGAAATTCCTACCAATCTCGTAAGACCCAGAGAGGGCCTCAGTCCTGATCTGTGCAGATTCTCCCGGGAAACGCATCCAAGCATAGCTTTCAGCATCTCCAGAGGACACCGCGTATACGAGAGAAAATAGTACCTGTCGCATTTGCCACATACGCTTTACTTAATTAAGCTGGTCTCACTAGATTCCAGGCGTGTAATTGCAGACAGACTAATAGAGAACGTACACTTGTAATTCTCCTGTGCAAGACCTGAAGAACAAAACAAATGGACTTGGCCAATCCTGTGTTCTGCCGCTGATTTCATTGGCTTGTGGGAATTATTTTTTGAGAGCGGTTTTAGTTCCCCTCTTGGACTTGATCTAACGTGCGCAGGTCGATAATTTACCAATTGCGAGGAACATTTGTTCTTATTCTCCATCATATGTGAACAGTCTCGACTTGTCGTTCATAGACTGTTTAAACGATTAATATAGCTTGTCAGTTTGTCTGCAATTTTCTTTGAGAGATTCCAATTGATCTCAAATCTTTCAGAAACAAGTACACGTTATATTTTATACACAAAGAAAGAGTTCTTCATTTTATTTTATTCTCTCTAAAAGTAGAGTTTTTCAGTTCAACCCGTAGTTTGACACTGCACTTCTCCGAGAAGTGCAATTTAGTTGTTCAGTGTGGTTGTTTTCGCAGAAGTCCCGGTCGAGCATTTCAATTGAACTTAAGAGTATCGATTCAATCACCACATGTCCTGGGTATCAACTTCACTGAAACGGAGACGAAAAAGAATGTAACTCTCTTTCCATTTTCACTAGACAAAAGGAAAAGAATGGATAAAACTAAAGTGACACACAGATTCGGTTAGTCTTAGAGAGAACCTTATGCATCTTCCGTCCTTTTCGTGTTGCTGACACAACTGTTTTTTTTTCATGTTGTATATGATGGGACACAACTTGAGCCATGCATGGCGAACATCCTCATTTTATCACCCGAAAAGCCTCTTTCTCTCGTTGCTGATGCAGCTATTTTGTTCATGTTGCATATGATTGAGCATAAGTTGAGCCGTGCATGGCAAACATCCTCACTTCATCATGCCCCCTTCCCTGAAAAAGAAAGTGGCTTGTAATTTCGTGTTTTAAAATTGTGTCGATTGGATCTCACACTTCATACCTCTTGACACTCACATTTTTCTTTCCCTTCTCCATTTCTTTCTCCATGACCAAGCTAGCTCTCATCTTCCTTTGTCATCCTTCCCTCCTCCAAGCAGCGGGAGGCCACTGTCGTCCTAAATCACCATCAACGCCACGTCCCCCACCATCTACCACGACTTTAGGATTTTGGCAGAGTATTTGTCACCAATAGGCCGCCTCCTCTACGGGTGCCCACCCCCATGTGCCACCGTGACTACCCGCTGTCGGATCTTGGAGTGTAGAATCTTGAATCTAGTGTTTTTTCTAAAAAAAATTCTTGTCTTTTTGTAAAAATCTAAGATGGATGAATCCAAAAGTTCGTGAGGGTTTGAAAGCTTAGATCTGAGGCCTAATTTGAAGTCTAATTTGATTTTTCTTGGAGAGGAGGTTGTGGAGAGGGGTTGGGGGGGGCGGGAGGGTTTGAAAGCTCTGGCTCAACTCGTTGAAACTTGTAGTTCAACTAGTTGAAAGCTCCACACTCTTTGATTTTAGGCCTATTTTTTAGGTTAAAAGTTTAGTGGTGTGGGTTGAAAGTTTGAATTAGTCCAGTGAAAATTTTATAGTTGCATTTTTCTGTGAGATGAAACACGTCCCAGTGAAGGGAAGGGGGTTGTGATGACTCAAATAACCATCAGAATCGATTACCATAGGATCACCATATGATTGTAGATGAGTTATAACTCTTCTTAACTAGGTCACTTAAAAGCTTAACCTAGTGGAGAAGGATAGAAAATATACTTGTACTTCAACGGATCATCAGTAACGGTGGTTTCAATCCCTCGTATGTTATGGTGTTTCGTTCATCTCGCAATGTCAGAGTCAGGCAGCAAATACACACGTGGCAATGCATAAAGGTATATATTACTTGCGCAACGCAGACACGTATGGGCTTCGATCAAATCATTTTTTGGAAAACTAACAGAGAGCGATTGAACGCATTAGTACATATATTGTACTCCCAACGAAGAATTACGTAAATATCTGATCTTGTATAATGACAGAAACTAATACAGTACGTCCTGTTCTGAGGACACCCACTTCGAATATACATATCACGCAATTATCTACATTGTTTCAGTCCTAGCACACGCATCCGTTGCGTCGGACGAAGATAAATAGGTTAACAAATAGGAATTCTCTTAAATAACGAAATAGAACTCTCTTTCAGCCTCTGTATTTATGAGTGCACGTAGTTTAAATTATTACAAAGTCTGCATTAAAATAAAAGCAAACAAGGTAATGATAATCTACTAACATAAGAGATAAAACTCAAATATTACATAGCCTATTATTAAACCGCCATCTAAACTAGGACATAAATTTTCTAATAGTCAACTCTAACCTCCTGACGCCAGACACCATCAGTTCCTACTTTGATTGCCACTATAGTAAATACTACAATCGTAATTAATTGATACATAAAAAAGTAGCCTGCAGCGAATGCTTGTACTAGAGGGTAATCACAGGCCTGGGCAGGTTTGGAAACATACAGGACAGTAATCAGGCGAGATTGCCTAAAGGTTAGTGAAAGACACATGGATGCAAACTTGTCGCTGTAGCGAAAGATCACATGAGCTCCAGGACATAGTTGGATTGTACAAGAGGCCAAGGAGGAGTTGGACGAATGTTAAAATCACAACACATTCTGGCTAGTCCGGAACTTCAGATGACTGCACTAGCTAGCTAGGAAGGGTGGCACAAGCGTAGCCACCATGTTATTTGCTTCTGAAGCTTTTCCATTCTAGCTGTCTGATACTCCTATGCGCTGTACAAGTGTCCATACATTTGAGCCTTGAGCCTACTGTATGTCCGTGAAGCTAATGATCAAGTGCAATTTACGCAAAGGAAGACACATACCCTATAATATTGCAGATTTGGAGATCCAGCATTTGCTCAAGTGTAAAATTTCGACGACATGGACACACGACTGCTAGCTAGCTGCGTATGCAAACCCTGGCGTTGCATGTTAGTGTCGCGCGCCTCTCCGGTCACCGTGCAGAATCTCTCGATCTGCGCACGCGCCTAATTTGACCATTAATTCCCCCAAACCTGAATAAACCGCAGCCGTACGTCCCAATTTGCAAATTCACCCATCGGAGCCTGAAGATCTCCGATGTTCTCCATTAGCCACCACTTCGCCCGTAGGCCAAGCTGGTGCCCCTCTTGGAGTTGGAGCAAAACCACCCGACCCCGCGCGAATCCTCGCCTCGCCCTCGGTCTCTTGCTCGCCTTGCCCGATCCTGTGTCTTAACCGTTGCATCGCGCGCGTCTCCATTCATTCCCAGGTCCTCCCTAGAGTAGCACACGTCACCACCACCACCCTCTCAGGTATGGGGTCCCTCCGTGCGCGTACGTGTCCCGCGCGCGTCCCCACCTCCTATAAAACGCGCCCTCGCGCCTCCCTCCTCACACGGCACCGGCCAGGACCTGTGTCGCGTACTCGTGTCCGTGTGTGCCACCTATCCAGTAGCTTGCCTATCAATTTCCTGTCGTCCATCACAGGCAAAGAGGCCATTAGTTTCACGCTGCGCATGGCGTTGGAGGCCGTGGTGTTCGCTCAAGGCCATTTTGGCTACGGGCCGGGCACCAGGGATTGCCCTTACACGCTCGCGCCGTGGTGCGACGTGGGCGGTGGCGGCGGTTTCGGTGAGTTTTTCGGGGATTGGGATCACCAGCTGGCCGCCTCCGTGGTGCCGAACCCGGAGGAGTGGGAGGCGGTCTCCAGGGACCAACTGTCGGATGCTTCCACGGAGGGCAAGGCGGCGCCAGAGCCGGCGGTGGCAACGGCCGCGGGGAGGAGGAAGCGGAGGCGCACCAAGGTCGTGAAGAACAAGGAGGAGATCGAGACCCAGCGGAGGACCCACATTGCCGTCGAGCGCAACCGCCGCCGCCAGATGAACGAGTACCTCGCCGCGCTCCGCTCTCTCATGCCGCCTTCCTACGCTCAAAGGGTACCTACAGCCAGTACGCTTTAATCAATTTTAGCATCTCCCAAGAGTGCACTTGTTCGTCTTAAATGTTGTTCTGTCTGTGTGAAATGAGTAATCACTCATTAACTATTCATTTGTCGCTTATTTAATGACAAATGAATATTGTGTATTTTTGGCATTTTTGTTAGGGTGACCAAGCATCCATCGTTGGAGGGGCGATCAACTACGTGAAGGAGCTCGAGCAGCTCCTGCAATCGCTCGAAGTCCAAAAGAGCCTCAAGAACCGCGCCGGCCGCACGGACGCCGGCCACTCCCCTTTCGCCGGCTTCTTCACCTTCCCACAGTACTCCACCTCGTCTCACAGCCTCTGCGCCGCCACCAGCGACTGCAGCTCCGGCAATGCGAGCAACGTGAAGAGCTACGCGGCCGTGGCCGACATCGAGGTGACCATGGTGGAAGGCCACGCGAGCCTCAGGGTGCTCGCCCGTCGACGGCCGAAGCAGCTTCTGAATCTGGTCTCGGGGCTGCTGCAGCTGCGTATCCCGCCACTGCACCTCAACATGACCACTGTGGACGCCAAGGTCCTGTACTCCTTCAGCCTAAAGGTACTTAGCTTCTTCTGTATACTACTCCTACTTAGTTTAAGCTGATGGAGACAAATCGAGCAATTAGAGCGCCGTGGCACACCGACGATTTATTTCCAACTTACCATTTCTGTATAACAATGCTGGTGATCGATCATCGATGGCACTGATCGCTTTCGTTTGGATGGTAGGTGGAGGATGGTTCCAAGCTGGGTTCCGTGGAGGATATTGCCACCGCTGTGCATGACATACTGGGCAGAATACAGCGCCAGGACGACGAGGCCGGCCTCGGCTAGGCCTCGGATAGTTGATGCATGCCTGTGATGCCACTGCGCGCGGAGACCATATATCGAGCATGTGAAGCACTGCACTGCACCTGCAGCCTGCCGTGTGCCTCTGCCCGTACGTCCTGGAAATCGAATCCATCCTAGCTTTATACGTGAAATTGTGAATGTGATTGTACCCTCCTGCATGCAACCTTGTCCAAGGCAAGGAAAAATGAAGAAAATACGTCAAAACTGGTGCTATTCTCTGATCACCTCTTTTTGGAGTCGTACGTACTTACGTACTGTTAGAAATCAGCCGATACGTCACGTATGTGTACGAGACTCATTTCTAAAAATTCCAAACCTGTACACGATATAGTTTCATGTTACTAAGATAAAAAGGTGTAGACCAACATAAAAAATGGAGCTCTTGCCATCCAATAAAATATGAGTAACATGGCAAAAGAGGCATGACTAAACATAAGCGCGCATATTCACGTGAGTATCCACGTGACTTGTGACTTGACTGCTGTGGCTGCTTAGCACAACAAATCCACGTTTATATTTTGCTAAGCTGTGTGTTAATCTCCCTAGTAATCCCGTTTGAATGTGTTCAAACGTTTTGATTTGCTGGTTTAATCTGGAGTTAATTCCATCGACTACTTGTGAGCACTGCAATGATTAACTGCTGCGGTTACTAGTGTTAATTGGCATTCGATTCAGCCGTTACTGGTAGAGAGGACTCCAACCATATGTACTTCGAGACTCCAGGACATATACAGTGTTCCAAAAATCATTCATCGTTCCTTCTTTCTCTCCACAAACCTATGTTGTTGTACTAGCCGTCCAAGCCTCGTCAAATCTTGTTTGTGGCGTGCATTGCGGAGGAGAGGAGCGGTATCTTCGAGCTTTTGCCGTCGTGAGAACCTGCACAGGGGCGGCAATAAGGATTCTGGACAGCGCAACTGCGCGACCGCTTGCTACACTGCTTCTTCATCGATCTACACTGCTTCGACTCTCTTGCATCCTACTGTCTTTCGACATCAACAACCTCTTTATAAGTTCTACGAGAGAACTTACCTAGGGTACTTAGATTATTATTCAGTATGTTGAATTGCCTGTTGCTAGTTCACGTGCTTGCATCTCTATGTATTTATGATTTATGCTTCCTATTAATTATTGGAATTAATATATTACCTTTTCCAATATTCTAGAAACCTTATTGAACTTTTTACAACTAAAAATGGCTGGTGCATCTGATGCGATGAAACTTGAGAGGTTTTTGGGTGGGAGCTTTTGTAGGTGGTAGACATGGGCCAAGTTTTGGCTCATGTCATTAGGGGTATGGTGGGAGATTTGCCCACAAATACACATAAGCAATCGGTGATGTTCGACAATACAAACAACTTGCCCTTGGCTGTCTTTTGACTGTGCTGGCAGATCAGCTGTATGTTGTGTGCTTGAACTAGACATCAGCCACTGGGCTATGGGATGCGCTAGAGTGCAAGTACGTGGAAGCTGAAGCTGGTCGCTGGTTATACATGTGTGAGTAGCTATTTGATTTTAGTATGGATGAGACTAAATTGATAGTTGCACAAGCACATGATATTTAGCTGCTTATCGGTGAGATAGCGCACTTGGGTTGTGAGTTGTCTCCCAAGTTTGTGGCTGCAAGAATCGTGGCTAAGCTTCCTACATCATGGAGGGATTTTATTACTAGCCTGAAACACAAGAGGGAAGAGATCTCTATTGAGGATCTTATCGCAGCCCTTGATGTAGAAGAAAAGACAAGGGCTAAATATGCCCCCAACATCTTCAGTCAAAACAATGCCAATGTCATTGAGAAGAAGCCGACAGGAAAGAAGTGGAACAAAAAGCCAAACAGGACAACTAACTTCAAAAACAAGAAGAATGAGAAGAGCAACCTTAAGGCTCTCTCATGCTTTGTGTGTAGCAAGAATGGTTACTTTACAAAGGACTATCGTCACCGCAAGGGCAGGGATGTTGAACAATCCAAGAAGAAGGATGTGAACGTGACCATAGTCAAGGACTCTAGTTCAGGAGGGTACAGTAATTCTCCTGCTGTTTTTTTAGTTTTTCAATATACTGATTGGTGGGTTGATACTGGTGCTAATGTTCACATATGTTCTGACATCTCTTTGTTTTCTTCTTACCAAGCAGTAGGGCCTACCTCCGTCGTGATAGGGAATGGATCACATGCTTCTATTCTAGATGTTTGTACAGTGGATTTGAAGATAACTTCGGGGAAAACTGTGCAACTGAAGAACGTTCAACATGCACCAAGCATAAATAAAAACCTCATTAGCAGTTCTCTCTTATGCCGAGAAGGTTTTAAATTAGTCTTTGAGTCAAATAAATTTGTGATGTCTAAGTTTGGTACCTTTGTTGGTAAATGCTATGAGATCCGCTTAAGTATTATTGATTGTCGTTATAATCTAAATGTTGGAACTAAATAAATGTCAAGCAAATGGCAGGCATTCCAGATTTTGTCATGTTGTCTTTGGTAGCATTTCTACAATGTCCAGACTAAATTTAATTCCAAAATGCAAAATTTTCAAAGGATCAAAGTGTCAGTCTTGTGTGCAAGCAAAGCAACCTCGAAAACCCTTTAAGGCATTAGAGGAGGCAAAGAACCTGGCACCATTAGATCTCATCAATTTTGATTTGTGCGAGGTGAATGGGGTGTTGACAAAAGGAGGCAACTTATATTTTCTCAGTTTTATTGATGATGTAACTCATGAATATTATGTGTACTTGCTGAAAACAAAGGATGAAGCGTTAAAACTTTTTAAAACTTATAAGGCCAAGGTTGAGAATCAACTAGACAAGAAAATCAAGAAATTTATGTCTGATCATGTTGGAGAATATATCTCATATGAACTCTCCCAATTTTGTGTTGAGCATGGAATTATTCATCAAGTAACACCACCATACCCTAATCAAATGGGGTAGCCGAGAGGAATAACCGGACACTAACAAACTTGGTTAATGCCATGTTGAAGAGTGCGGATATGCCTAGAGCATGGTGAGGGTTGCTATGCTGATAACAACTTCTTCCTAAACAAAGTAATCAACAAAAGAAGTGAGATTACTCCATATGAGGGATGAGAAGGGAGAAAACCAAATGTAAATTTCATGCACACTGGGGGGTGTCTGGCAAAAGCCAATGTACCAGTGTAGAAAAAGAGAAAATTTGGACAAAAAACAGTTGATTGTGTCTTTTTAGGCTACGCACATAATAGCCCGGCTTATAGATTTTTAGTGTTAAAATCCGGTACTCCTAAGGTTATTGTTAATACAATAATGGAGTCAAAAGATGCTTCACCTTTTGAGGATATTTATCCAATGAGAGCAGTGGGCAATACTTCTTGAACAGAGAGTGTTCATGCTGAAAATGATCAAATTGACAATGATCATATGGATAAAATTGACAGTAATGAAACTCCTGAAATTTCCATTATTTCTGAACCAATGTGTGATATTCCTGTGAAGGATAACAATTTAGTCGAAGATGCTTCGCGCAGGAGCAAGAGACAAAGGGTTGGAAAAACCTTTGGTAGTTACTTTATTGTATACCTTATGGATAATGTGCCAAAAACTCTTTCAAAGTCTTTTGCATCTCCTCATGCATAGTATTGGAAAGAGGCGGTCCGTAGCAAGATGGATTCCGTCATGGCTAATGAGACTTGGGAGATTGCTGATCGTCCAAGCGGATATAAACCTGTTAGATGTAAGTGGATCTTTAAAAAGAAACTTAAGCCTGATGGTACTTATATTTGGAACAAACACCATTGTAATTGACAAGGTCAAATCTTTCTTATCTCGTTGTTTTGATATGAAAGATCTAGGAGAGGTATCTATAATTCTAAATATGAAATTGATCAAGAATGGGATTATGTTGAATCAATCCCATTATACCAAAAAAATATTGAGTCAGTTTGGATTTGACAATTGCAAAATTTCTCCATAAGCAATGCGAAAACCAAGAAGAGGGCAAAGATCAATTGAGATCAACAAATAATCGGGTCCCGATGTACCTAGCTTGTGTTACCAGACCTGTCATCTCTTTTGCTATGAGAAAATTTAGTTTAGTTCTAATCCGAGAGATGATCACTGCGAGGCACTTGAACGGGTTTTGCGTTACCTGAGAGGTACGACTTTGTTGGGAATTCATTATACTAGATATCCTCCTGTATTAGAAGGATATAATGATTCCAATTGGATCTTTGACACTAATGAGATCAAAGTTACAAGTGGATATGTGTTCACTCTAGCTAATGCTATAGTTTCATAGAGGTCTTTCAAACAAACCATATTAACGAGATCAACAATGAAAGCAAAACTTGTAGCACTATACACTACCACTGTTGAGGCTGAATTGCTAAGAGAGCATATAATGGACTTGCCATTGGTTGAGAAACCACTACTGGCAATCCTTATGTATTGCGATAACCAAAGTATATTGTCCAAGGTTACCAGTACTAAGGATAATATGAAATCCACTAGACATGTTAAGCGGAGACTTATATCTGTCAAAAAATTTGAGTAACTCTAGAGTAATTGTAGTGAATTATATTCACACTGAGAAAAATATAGCAGACCCTTTTACAAAGAGGCTAGCATAGAAGGCGATATCCATTGCTTCCGACGGACATGGGAATAAGGCCCATCTAAAGTTGCACCGCAACAGTAACCCATACCTTTTTTTTATCAGAGATCCCATGACTTAAGCAATGGGAGAAACAAGTTGTTGTTGTGATAAAAAGATACACTTAAGTCTGTACTTATGGCCTATAAATAATATTATGGTATTGTCTACTGTATGGAAAGCTGGCATAAAATTATTAATGTATTCCACGAAAACGTATTAGCCTACAAGATTCGTAGAAGGATACATCTACTTAAGCCTAAGTGTGAGGTGGCAGTTCACAAAAATAGGGCATTCTCGAGAAACCTCATGACCAGATACGAGAGCATGCCCATTTAACACTCGGTTAAGGAATGGATCATCGGTGGCCTAGTATCAGTCTAGATTTCAAGAGAAGTCTAAGCACGAAAAGCTATGAATTCAAGGCATAGTCCATTCATCGGCTGTGAGGGGGATCTTGTTATTCTAGGTGCAAGTTTAAGTCGTACGGGACTTATACTGAACAACTAGTATATCAACAGTACTTCAGCACTGTAATCTTTGACACCTTTTATGCTGATTGCTTTGGAATTGTTAGGGATTGTTAGCAATCAGCTCATATGACACATATGTGTATGAGACCTATTTCTGAAAATTTCAAAGTTGTGTAAGGTTTAGTCTCATGTTGCTAAAACAAAGAAGTGGAGACCAACATAAACAATGGAGCTCTTACCATCTAATAAAATATGAGAAACATGGCAAGAGAGGCATGGCTAAACACACATGCGTGCACGCACGCACGCGTATTCGTGTATTTTCTCGAGTACTTGTGACTTGGCATGGCGTGGCTGTTAGCACAATAAATCTATGTCTATAATTTTGTTAAACCGTGTATTAATCTCTCTCTAATAATCCTTTCAAATGCTTTGATTCGCTTGTTCAATTCGGAGTTAATTCTACCAGTTACTTGTGAGCACTAAAATGGATTAACCGCTGCAGTTACTAGCGCTAATTGCTAGTTGATTCAGCCATTACTAATAGAGAGAGCTGTAACTATATATATGTACTTGAAAACGTCCAGCACATATACAATGTTCCAAAAATCATTCTTTTCCTTTTTTCTCTCCGTGAACTTGTGATGTCGTACTGAGCTGTTCGAGCCTTGCCAAATCTTCTTCGTGGCGTGCACCACGGAGAAGAGGAGCGGTATCTCCCAGCCTTTGTCGTTCTGAGAACCTACACAGGAGCGGCAATAAGGTTTCTAGACGGCACAACTACGGGACCGCTCGCTACATTGCTTCTTCATCGATCTACACTACTTCGACTCTCCTGCACCAACTCGGCATCTTACTATCTTTCGACATCGACAACCCCTTTGTAGGGTACTGTACATTATTATCCAATATGTTGAATTATTAGTTGCTAGTTCATCTGCTTATATATCAAGGTATTTCCGCTTTATGTTTCCCGTTAATTATTGAGATTAAAATATCTTCCAATACTTACTCGTAGATTCACGGATTTACTTTACATGCATGCAGCTATATATCTCGAATTGCGCTCCTGTTTCACCGTGGTACATCTGCCGAGAGATAGGTTTGGATGAACAGTGAGCCAGGCAGGTAGAATGTTGCTGGATGATGTGATGAGTTCGTTCTTCTTTTATCTGTTGGGTAATAAAGCTCCTGCGTGGTAGTAGTAGCTTGGTTCTACTGGTGGGTCGTAGGTGAATAATGTTCTCCAGAGAAATGTGCGCTCAGGGTGCATGCACGAGCTAGCGTACACGGACCGCATGAGTGATATCTGGTACAGACCAGAGATTCCGTTGACCGGGAAATAGTTACTGCTGTGTATGCGTCAGGCAAACTTGTTGCAGTTGTATTTTTATGTGCGTTGATTTCCAAACGCAGATTTCATATATGTGTTTGTTGGTGTATTTTCTTGTCAAGGGAAGTGTTCTGGTGCTCGTCCAAAAAGTGCAGGAGCGCATTTTTTTTCGGAAGTAAAAGTCTGGGTGCATGATTTCTAGCAACTTTTATTTATCTTATATTTGATCAAACAAATGTTCTCTACGAGATTACAAGGAATCAATGATTCAAGAATGGTTCAGAGAGGCCACTTGAGGGGATAAGTACGAAGGAATCGTATGAACTTGACTGCTGTGGCCATATCATGTATGTTTTCTGACGTGGGAACACCGGCGCAGAGTAAGCACTCATGTGATGCCCCACTTAGGCCATGTTTTGCGAGGATCAGGGGCTAGGGTCCTCATTGTTGGAGCTTATAGGCAGTTTATGCCCCTAAATAAGCCATAAGCTCCAATAAAGAAGTTTTCTCAACGTAGCTTATCCTAAAAGCCTCACCAATTTAGTGCATATGAAAAAAAGCACTGAGAGAGCAGTTTCCCAAGCTTCTCCACTCCGCACCATCAGTTTGCCCTTAAAGTTCTAAGAAATTTGCATGCAAAATGCCATTAGGGTATCCCACCCAGAACAGGCCCGTGCCTCCCCCACCATGCCACCCGCGTCGCCTCTCCCCACCCCCTCCCTGCTCGTGCCCCACGTCAGCCCCCCACGCCGCCCGCGCCACCACCCCCATCACCCCGTTGTGCCGGCCCTACGTCGCCCCCACGCACACCCTGTACCGCCCCGTCCCTGTCCCGCCGACCCTCCGTCGCCCTCGCCCGTCCCACGCCGCTCCGCCCCCGTCACCCCGTGCCGCTAGCCCGGCATCGCCTCCGCCGCCCCGTCCCCATCCCACCGGCCCTGCGTTGCCCCCGCGCCCGTCCCGTGCCGCTCCGCCCTCGTCGCCCCGTGCCACCAGCGCGGCGTCGCCCCCGCGCCGAGCTTGACTACGCCACGCCGCGCCCGTCACCACCGATGCGCCAGCCCGTCCTCGCCCCGGCGGCGACCTCCCTCGGCTGAGCTCGACCGCGCCGACCCCGCCTTGCCCCCGCCTCACCCCCGCGACGACCTCCCCCGGCCAAGCTCCCTGATCTTGCTGTCCTCCCCAGGCCGAGCTACCCGAGGTTGCAATGTATGTGTTGTGAGGAGCATTGTGTTCGTGTGGATTGGCAATATGCATGCTGCACACATTTTGGCAATACTAGTATTGCTAAGGATAATGGATTCGTTAGGAATTACTAGTATTGCCGTCAATTAAGAATTTAAGATTAAGCATAAATGCAAGTAATTCAAGAAATGGAAGTTGTCGTCAACTACGCGGTCGGACAGTAAACTTGTGCACCTCCGGTTGAGTGCTGGGTCACCCGGGTGTGTGCGAGGGATAGCGGAACGGAGCGCAAAGCAGTAGCGAACACTTAGAAAAAATTTGGACGAGCAGAGAGGTTGATGTGACTTATATTCCGTACCCCTAACTTGGGGGGCGCTCCCCTATTTATAGACATCGGGAAACGTAGTGCCAAATTACAATCTTGCCCATAGACAGGTTACGGTCCTACCCCTGGTCCGCCGTACGGATGAGGGCTCGTAGGTCAGTCGTACATTGCCCGCGGGGGCATATTCCCTAGCATCTACGTGACGTCCGGTGCGACATGCCGTACGGGACGTCACTTTACCGAGTCGTCGCGCGGGGGCTTTATTTCGGACCGCTGAACGTCGCCTGCCGCTCGAGTCGTCGCGTGGGGGCTTGTACTCCGGGCCACCGAACGTCGCCTGCCGCTCGAGTCGTCACGTGGGGGCTTGTACTCCGGATGCTCCAGCGCCTGCGCTCCGCATGCATCTGCACTCGCACTCCGGACGCACCAGCACTTGCACTCTGCGTGCACTCGCGCTTGCGCTCTGCATGCACCCATGCTCCGGACTCGAGTGGACGCTTGTGCCTCAGACAGCTGCAAAAAGGGGGGATGATGTAAGTCCAAGTATACACATCTTACCGATACTCGTTTCCGTTCGGGGGCGCGCAGGGACCCCTCCCTCAACAAAGTAGGCATCCTTCTCTTTTGTCCCTAATAAGTAGTTCTGAGATTGCATTTGAAGCAAGTGCTAGAACATACTAGAACTACAAAAAGTTATGTGCTGTAACTTTGCTTGGTTGATTTGCGATAATAACTAAGGATTTGACAAACAAATGTGCTAACCTAGTAGATATTACTATGATATGTAAATGTGCAAATGTGTTGTTGGAGTACTGTTGTAGTAGTTTGTTCTTTTCTTGCTAAAGTACTGTTGTAGTATTTTTGTTCTTTTCACTTGTATTCATATATATCTTGAAATTTATCCTAAAATTGCATTTATCATGAAATTGCAAGTGGATGTTGTCTTTAATTTTGATAAGCACGTGACAAGCAAAATGCAATAGAGTTACTAAAATATGCAAGAATTATAATTATGACATGTTCTTATATTAGATGGAAAAAGGGAAGGCAACCAAAGCTACTTAGGATCCGGTTGCTCATAAAATATTTCTAGACATTTGCATTGAGGAAGTGCAAGCTAACAATAGACCAACACAATTCTTGAACACCACTGGGTACAACAACTTCATCACCAAGTTCAGTGAACGCACAAAGAGGAATTACACGCGCAAGCAATTTAAAAACAGTTGGGAGACACTCAAGAAGGATTACAACATTTGGAAGACACTGAATCAACATGCCTCTGGACTTGGAAGGGATCCTACCACCGGAAACATTGCGGCCAGTGATGAATGGTTGGAAGAAGAGATAGATGTAAACAACTTATTCATATCATTTAAATTGTGTCTACAATTGTGTAATTTCACTAATGTTGTATTGTCATATTTGGTTGCAGAAATGTGCAGATGCAGCGAAGTTCAGACTTGCGCCACTTGCCGATGAGGAAAAGATGAAATAAATTTTTGACAAGCATAGTGTCACAGGTGAACAAGCAATGGTTCCAGGGGCAACTCCTGCGGTTGGGGCATCACATGTTAACCTTGAAGAAAGTGAGGCTGGTTCAGGGTGTGAGAGGCACGATGGTGATGATGCAACACCAACCAGTGGCAAGAAAGGAAAGACAAGGTACACGGGACATTCACCTAATCCTAAGCCTACAAAGAGGAGTGCTGACAAGGATTCCCAACTTGACCGTATCCTTGACATGTGGGAGAAGGATAGGGAAGAGACAAGCAAGAATTATGTGAATTCTACACCTCATGTCTCTGTTGATCCAGTGAGGAAGGAGATCTTTGAGATGTTGGCCCAGGTGTTAGAGACTGGGGCGGATGAAGCAAGTGATGAATTTTTCTTCGCCTCTCAACTTTTCATGAAGAAAGAGTGTCGTGACGTGTTTGTGAACTTGACGACACCAAGTGGAAGGCTTGCATGGGTTAAGAGGACATGAGAGGAGAAGAAGAAGCGTTGATGGTCAACTTATGTTATGTATTTGTGTGTTGTGAACTTATGTTGTCGTATTATTGTTTGAACTAAAGTTGGTATTATTGTTTGAACTAAAGTTGGTATTATTGTTTGAACTAAAGTTGGTATTATTGCTTGAACTTATGTAGTATGATTGCTTGATATGGTTGCTTGAAATTATGTTGTCATACTATTGCTTGAAGTGTTGGGCTCATGTGTTAATTTTTTTTATATAATGACAAATGTGGTCATCAAGTTCCAGTGACTCAAATGAGGAGGACAAAGTTGTATCTGGCAACGAAGAAAGACAGACAAATTGGTCACTTCCTCTACTTGCACTTGCAGTTTATGTAGATGAATCTGTCGATAAGGTTCCTCGAAGGCCAAGGAAAATACCTGACATGTCAGGAATCCAATGGCTTGAGAGGAAATTGCAGGATCCAAAGGAATTTTACAACATGTTCAGGATGAGGAGAACTGTGTTTTGCATGTTACATGACACACTAGTGAGCAACTATGGGCTAAATTCAAATCCTTCCATGTGTTCTAGAGAAGCATTAGCATTTTTCCTTAATCTAATAGTCAAGCTACTGATTATTTTGGACATTGTGGATGGACCATTAGTAAGAGGTTTGCCGAGGTGTTGCAATGTATCTATAACTTTGCTGGTAATGTCATAAAACCTAGAGATCATACTTTTAGCACACCACATCCTAAACTTTAAAATCGGAGATTTTAGCCTCATTTCAAGAATGCCATTGGGGCAATAGATGGAACACACATAAAGGTTGTAGTGCCCGCAGATCTCAAGGTCGTGCACATTAATAGACATGGTAATACAAGTAAAAATGTCATGGCAATATGTGATTTTGATATAAAATTTACATTTGTGGTTGCCGGATGGCCTGGATCCATTCATGACACACGCGTATTCGACGATGCTAAGGCAACATATACAAATTATCTACACCATCCTCCAGGTAACCTACATAGCTCATATTGCTTATAGCATATTAATTATTTCTATTGAGTCATGCAATACTTAAATGTTAAGTTGATTGTAATTGTAGGATATTATCTTGTGGACTCCGGATATCCGAATTGAACCGGGTATCTATACCCATATAAGGGACAACAATACCATGTCCCTGAATTTTAACATCATGAACCTATTGGGATGAAGGAGGTCTTCAACCATCGGCATTCATCTCTACGCAACGTCATAGAACGAACATTTGGTGTTCTCAAAATGAAATGGCGCATTTTGCGTGACCTACCAAGTTACCCAGTACACAAGTAAAAGATGATCATTGCTGCATGTATGGCTTTGCATAATTCATTCGTAATAGTACGCTACATGATAAACACTTCGAGAGGTTTGAGACAGAAGAGTAATATCAAGATGACGTGGCCGACGGAGTTGGTGTGCATGCTCCTTCTAGCAATGATGATGGTACTATGGGCCAAATACGTAATGAGATTGCCTAGAGTTTGATGGCGGAACGATGAATGCTTCCATGTTATGTTTTATGGTCCAAGAACTTATGTTGCGACCTTTTTTGTAGGCAAGAGAACATGTCAAAACCTTGCTCTAACTTGATGTGACACTCTAAAATTATTGATGTCGTGCTTCTTTAATATTTTCTATTTCAAAATTCATGCACAATTTCTTAAATAGCGTAGGATAAAGTCCAATATTATGTAAATATCACTAAACATCAAACTGGACTAGACCAAGGGTATTTCAGACATTTCTTCTTTCCTCTCATACCATAAGCTGCTACTGCTTAAACCCTAACAAACAGACAGCTGGCTTATCTAGATCTTATCTCCACAGCAGCTTAATTGGAGCTTATCTCCACAGCTGACTCATACACATGCTCCAGCTCGAACAAAGGGGGCTTAATGGTGATTCCAAAGACAAGAGACCCCCTTTGGATGCTATTATTGGGTTTTATTTTTAAAGCAACAATAAATCTTAATTGATTAACTAAAATAGTACAATACATCAAATAAATTAAAACGAATACGAAAAACAAAAATCCATGATAAATCAAAAGTTGCATCAAATCCTCCAAAGTTATTGTGTCCGCTTCATCATCCGCATCTCGATGTTCCTTCGTACTTCTGGTGAAGAAACTGTAAAGGACCAAACCTGCACAACCTTAACTAACCTCATAGGTTTCGAAGAGTCATATGAGTTGTCCGCACCAATAGATGGAGCCTAAGACCATTAAACACACTATGGCTGTGTACACGCTCCTCACAAGGCAGATTGTCGAACTACTGGTTCATCGCCAAACCGCCAGGGAAGAAGATCAAGAGCACGAAAGGACTAAAAGGGAGAACCAGAAACCAAAACAAATTTGACACCACTAATGTAGCCACCACCACCTAGACAGGCTGAGGTGCCAGACAACAATCGACCGAATTAGGAGCCGATCAGCGGGGGTAAAAACATCATTGGCTCTCTAGCGTCGGCCACGACGATCACGCTAGGATAGGAATGGAGTCAGGAGAACTTCATTCTATATAATGCCACCTCCATGGTCAAGACTATGTCATCAAGAACACGTAAATTGAACATAAAAGGTATCTAATCTATAAATCAAATATTGATCCGGGGTTTTCCACCTTCCGGCGTTGGATCGGCCGACGGAAACGTCGGTGGTGAGAAAAACCAAAACGATGATTGCCTCACCCGGTGGCATGGTTTTTTTTTCCCGTCCTGGCTTCTCCTCCACCAATCTCTGGATGTTATTTTTGGTGGATAAATTCCTTAGAATCGGTAGCCAAAATGCCAAATAGCCAAGGGGGTATACATCACATGACCCATTTGGCCCATGGATCTAGATCTGCAGCTCTGTACACCGCGGGAAATTGTTCACCCAGGCAATGAGGCGAGCTGGGGTACATACGTACTCCTCATTCCTTGCAAGGCTCAATTAGCTCATCGATTCCTTTCGGCTGTTTCTGCTTCACAATTCAGATAACTGACACGTAGATCTACTGAGAACTTCCGTGCTCAGCTGATGCATCGGTGTCTTGAAAGATAACACCATTTCAGTTCCTACGATCAAACCTTGTGCAGATCATGAACTCACGTTCAGCAAATCGCATGTATAGAAACTAGAAATGACTTGGCTAAATTCCAAACTTTATACAGTGGTAGGCTAGTAGCGTGTCAGCATGTGAGCATCTCGATAGACTATTTGATTGATTGCACGCCACATTTTTGGAGATGTGTTCGATCGGGTGATATTGTGGGCAAAGGTCCGAATTCTTTTATGGGAAAATGTTCTATCCTTTATTGGGACAGTACAAACATACTCACTGCACTACGCATATTATATATCAAGGAGAAACATTAAAAAAAAATTACGAACAAGCCCCTAGGGGTTTCCAGCACCATCACCTTCGACGCCACGGAGTGGATCTCGATCTTGTTGCCGCTAGAGCCACCAACAACGAAGAGATAGAAGCAAGAACAATCTCTCTCTAAACCTGTGCTAGCACCACTCGCCACAAAAGGGTTTCCGAAGGCACAAGAGAGGCCCGCCGCAAAAAATGGAGCAAAAGAACTTGTAGAATGACTAGGGCCAAGTTACCACCCCTCACATGACTAGTCAATGGCTCGTCGTCACCGTACCAAGAGGTTGGAGAAGAAGAACTGTAGTGAGATGAAAGCGAAACAAAGGCCAAGGACACCTGCACCTTGACCTGGAGTCGGACCGCTCGCCAGAAGTCTAGTCAGAGCTACAATCCAACCACCTCCACGCCGGATGCAGGGATTGAAGGACACGAATTAATTAGCCCCTAGATGGCACCGACCCTAGGGCCAAAGGACTGTTATTCCAGATGTCATCGCCATCTCTGCCAGAACAACAATGTTGAGGCACAAAAACCTAAGAACCTAGGACCTATGAACACGTTATAGCAAAGGTATGGGATCCCTCACCCTTCCCAATATTGACCTGGCCACTGAAGGAGAGTGGGACCAGCAGATCTCGTCAGCGGTTCCAAGTTCACTTGGACAAATAAGTAACAGAATCCCTTTAGATAGGGTGCTAGCTAATGATCTTTTTGAGTCTCATTTTCCTTGCCTGTGTTCACTAGCTTGACTCAAGTAGGATCGGATCATTGTCCTTTGATTTTCAATTCTGGGGAGGATAGAGTTATGGGGGAAAAAGCCTTCCGGTTTGAGCCACATTGGTTACAGATAGAAGATTTTAATGCTACTGTGTTGAGTAAATGGACGCCTCATATACATTTGAATGTACAATATTATTGGCATGCTTTATTGTATGATTTGAGGAAATTTCTGAAGGATTGGGGAAGAAATAAATTCAGTGAGCAAAGGAAGATAAAAAGTAATCTCCTGCATAACTTGGCAGTGCTAGATTCTAGAGCTGACACAACTGATTTGTCTGAGGTGGAGTGGCAACAAAGGTATAGTTTGGAAGATCTATAGATGCAAATTTATGAAATGAAGAGGTGTTCTATAAGAAGAGAGGTGGTGAACAATGGCTTCTTCAAGGGGATGCTAAACTTCTTATTTTCAGAAGATGGCCAATGGAAGGAAGAGGAAGAGTCTGATATATTCTCTGGAGATAGAGTGTTGAGTACTAAGGTAGAATTAAACGAGCATATAGTTCGGTATTATAACCAACTGTTTGGTAAAGAGCAGCTAGGTTCCATACATTTGGCTAAGTTTGTGTGCTTGCATGAACATAGAGTGTCACCAGAAGAGAACATGGAGCTGATTAAACCTTTAGTATGGAAGAGTTGGATGAGGCATTGAAGTCAACCAAAGACAACACTGCTCCTGGTCCAGATGGTTTCTCAGTAAGTTTTATAACCATATTTGGCCCCTTCTCAAGTTAGAAATGAAAGAGATGTTGGACATGTGCATCAAGATAGTTTGAATTTGGAGAGGCTGAATTATGGAGTTATTTCTTGATTCCAAAAGTCAAACATTATAGGTCTATATGTCTATTGAATATGAGTTTTAAAATCCTGACAAATGTCAAGACTCGCAGAATGAATCCCATAGCTAATTCGGTGATTAGTAAAGAGCAAGCAACTTTTATCTTGGGGAGATCAATTTTAGAAGGTTGTCTGATTCTACATGAGGTGTTACATGAATTGAAACTAAAAAGGCAACTTAGAATTATCCTTAAGCTTAACTTCGACAAAGCGTATGATAGAGTTCAATGACCTTTTTTGATAGAGGTTTTGGAGAGGAAAAGTTTTCATTATAAGTGGATTGACTAGATTAAACATGTGGTTCAAGGGGGCGGGCCGAGTGTGAATATCAATGGAGAACATAATGAGTTTTTTTTTACAACTTTTAGAGGTTGCATCAAGGGGATCCATTCTCACCAATGTTGTTTAATTTGTTAGGAGGTGCTCTCTCTGCTATTTTAACTTCAGCCAAGGATAATGTTGTAGTTAGAGGTTTGGTTCCAAACTTGGTAGATGGAGGTTTGACACATCTGCAATATGCAGATGACACATTGTTATTCGTTAATAATAACCATCAGTCAATTTTTGCTTAAATTGTTTTGCTATACTACTTCGAAGAGATGTCTAGTATGAAAATCAATCATCATAAGAGTAAGATATTTACTGTAGGAATCACAGTAGATGAGACACAAGAGATAGCAGACAAGTTTAAATTGTCAGATAGGTGTATTGCTAATGAAATATCTATCTTTGACTATCAGTTGTGGTAGAGTCGGGGCTGCTAGTTTTCAGGGACTGGTTGAGAAGGTAGAGAAGAGGCTGGCAACATGGTAATGTGGCCAACTATCCTATGGAGTTAGAGCTGTACTTTTAAATTCTTGCTTGTCAAAGGCACCATTATACATAATAGGATTTTATCTGCTTCCAAAGAAGATCCATACAAAGTTAGATTCCTTGAGGAGCAGATTCTATTGGGAAGGGATTGGGAAGAAAATAAAATACCATATGATGAAATGGTGAGATCATTGTGCTCCAAAAGACAATGGGGCATGTGTTTATGGACATTCAAGTGATGAACATCTATTTACTGTAGAAATGGATCTTTAGACTTGTTCGTGGAGATACTGATATGTGCTTAGAGTTGTTAAGAAGGAAATATATTCAGAACAAGAAGTTTTACCAATCAATACTCATGGGGTCCCAACTGTGGAGAGATTTGCATAAAGTAAAAGATTAGTTCCTTTTTGGAGCAAATTTTGTGGTCAATTCTAGGAAGCATGTTTTATTTTGGGAAGATTGTTGGTTCGAGAGTTGCCCTTTGAAAATTTTCTTCACATACCTTTATGAGATTTGTGATCAGCACCAGCATTCGGTATGTCAGGTTGTGGTTGATTTTGATGGATTGCTCACTTTTAGACGAAATTTTGGTGAGGGGGAGTTGAGTGAATAGAGAGGTTTACAGATGGTTTTGGATCAAGTGTCTTGTTCAGAGGTTGCGGACATTGTATAGTGGAGTTTGACAAAAAGAATGGTTTGTTTTATACACAATCACTCTACCGAGCTCTTAAATTTGGTGGGGTAAGGGATTTACGAATGAGAGATCTATGGCAAACCAAGATTCCTTTGAAAATTAAACATTTTGTGTGGTTGGCTATAAGAGATAAGTGTCGACGATTGGTGAACAGCCGATCTTACGGTAGTCGTGAGATAGAGATACTTGTTGTTGGGTAGGGACCCCTAGGGCACAAGGCCAAACGATCTGACGACAAGGAAACACCCTTTTTATACAGGTTCAGGCCTCCATCAGGATAACAACCCTACGTCTTGTTCGAATATATTGATCAGAGAATATCTTACAAAGGATGTGTATGTTAGTGACTATCCTAGACCTAATCGGAGGCTACTTCGACTAGTTCCGCGGGGCTCGACTCCTTCGAGGCGGCGGGTCTTCTCGTGGGAATCATTGGGCTTCTGGATGGCTTCAGGCTTTAGGCTACTTGGATCTAACTTGACCTCTTAGGACTTGAAAGACCTGTCCTCCCCTATGGGATTGCTGATCCTTTTATAGGGGGATCCCCGAGTCGTACCGGACACGGACTTATGTCCGAGTAGAACTCTGGCTTCCTTAAACCTCGGGATTATCTTCCTAGTTTAAGGGGTGTCCTTCCTCCTTACGGGGGTTATCTTATCTCCTGGGGATCCTTACCGGATATGTATTTTTATTCCAATAGTCCAGGGAATCGTATACGGATAACTCCTCGTATACTGGATACTATACTATTCATCGTCAAGCCCCCCATCAATACATGAAGTGAGGTCATGACTGTTCTGTAGGAAATCTGCCCTTTTCGGGAAGCAACTCCGAGTAGGCGAAATTGAGTACTTTGTTGACAACATCCCTGAGTAGGCACTATCTCTACCGGGTAGTCGCGATATCCTTGTCCGAATAAACCTCCGAGTAGTCCAAGGCATTTTCTGGGCTAGCTTTCCCGAGAAGCATTTTTGATTTAATCTGATCCGTCGATCACGGACACGCGTTCACCTGGTAGATTTCTGGGAAACCGAACCTTCGTGGCTGAATTTTTGCGTGGTGATGAAGAATCTTTCCTTTTTCTGCGCTATTGTTGGCTGACGTTAGCCAAAAAAGTAACGCGCTCGTCGGGGTCATGGGTCCGTTTCTCCTCAACGAAATTGAGGTCGTCCTCTCATCGAGGGGTTTCTTCCTTGTCAGTGTACAGCTCTACCCGTGGTGATTTGAGTGCGAGCTCACAGGGGAGCATGGCCTCCTCCCCATAGACCAAAAAGAATGGCGTTTTGCTCGTGGCACAGCCGGCGGTTGTCCGAAGTGCCCAAAGGACTAAGGGCAGCTCTCGCACCCATGCCTTTGCGTGCGTGGAGAGGCGATCGAAGACGCGGATCTTCATGCCCTGGAGGAGAAGTCCATTGGCGCGCTCGACCTGCCCGTTGCCCTGTGGGTGTGCGACCGAGGTGTAGCATATTGTGGTACCAAGGCCGGTGCAGTACTCGATGAACTCTGCGCTAGAAAATTGGGTGTCGTTGTCGGTTATAATCCTGCTCGAGACGCCGAATCTGGTCACAACATTCTTCATTATGAACCGCTTGGCAGCCTCCGACGTGATCTATATGACTGGTTCAGCCTCGATCCATTTAGTGAACGTGTTGATTACGATAAATAGGAACTTGCAGCCCAGGGCGAAACTGGGAAAGGTCCAGGATATCCAGGCCCCACGTGGCGAAGGGCTATGATAAGGGAATTGTCTGTAATGCTTGGGCGGGCTGGTGAATGCGTCTGCGGTGAAATTGACACTGATAGCATCGCTTCACTAACTCGCTCGCGTCCGGAGGGCTGTCGGCCAATAGAATCCTTGTCTAAAGGCCTTTCCGACCAGGGTTCAAAAAGATGCATGTGCCTCACACCCCTTCATGGATCTCCTCGAGTAATTCTGTACCCTGCTTCTGAGGTATACACGCATGAGCACTCCGTGAGCTCCTCTTCGGTAGAGGACTTCGTCGACCAGGGAGTACATCCTGGCGCATCGGGCAAGCTGCTTGGATAATGTATCATCCTCAGGCGTAGTCCGATCGAGAAGGTACCTGCGGATGGGCTCTATCCACGAATCCTCAGGATCGAGGGGAGTAACAAGTCGACCCGCCACTCCCCTTGGAGCGTCAATACCTGGTGACGTCCTTGAATGGTGCTCTGTTCTGAGGGTGGCCATTCCTTCGTCCACGGATTCGCGAGAAGCTATGGACGGCGTCGAAATCCTTTCTACAAAGGCTTTGGGTGGACATGGAGATCATGAGGAAGCTAGGCGGACAAGACTATCGGCTCGGCAGTTGTCCTTTCTCGGGATGTACCGTACCTCGAGTCCGATGAACTTCTTTTCCAGCTTCCTCACCTCTGCTAGGTAAGCCGCCATGTTCAGGTCTGTGGTCTGATATTCCTTGGACACTTGTCTTGCTACCAGCTGTGAGTCCCCACTCACGAGTAGGCGACGGATACAAAGTGCGGAAGCAACTCGGAGACCGGCAAGCAAACCCTCATACTTGGCCACGTTATTCGTGGCCGGGAAGTCAATCTACAGTGCATACTGCAGGCATTCTTCAGTTGGAGAAGTTAAAACTATTCCAACCCCCACGCCTTCGTCTTTGTTGAGTCATCTCTGGTCCGGAGGGGAGACCTGGGCAACCTGTTCTGTTGCTGCTTGATGTAACCTTTTCGACTAGGTCCATCAGTTGTGCCATTGTCTTTGGAGGATGCATGATCAGGTCGTGCGTGCACATCTCGTTCCTGCTGCCTCGAACAAAGGCGCGGATGATGTCCGAGTCTGTTATTTCAGGGATAGTGTTGTGAACAGCACTAAACCGCTTGGTGAACTCTCAGAGGGTCTCGTCTAGGTGTTGGACGACTAGGAATAAGTCGTCGACTCGGCCGAGACATGTGAAGGTACCTTGAAAGTTTCCGAGAAGCATGTCACAAAGCTGTCCCCAGGAGCGGATCATTCCTGGGGGTAGGTTCGTCAACCAGGTCCTGGCTGCTCCTTTGAAAGCGGCCGGGAGGTAGTTGGCCATGACCTTCTCGTTCCCGCCTGCGGCCTCGATTGTCATAGTGTAGACCTGCAGGAATCCTGCAGGGTTCGTGGTGCCATCGTACGACTCTAGGGCCCCAGGTTTGAAGCAAGATGGCCAGCGCACATGTCGGAACTCTTGGGACAGCGCTTGGCATCCGTTGATGGTTCTCCGATAAGGCATGTTCTCACCGCTGTTCGGGATCAGAGATCATCCCCGACTATTAGCACGGTGCCTGTGGTCTCTCCGGGGAGGAGATTGCTCTCGCTGGCGCCTTTGGGATCGGCGCTCATTGAGCGTGTCGCGGAGGTCGACGTGTTGTTCCTCCCGACGAGACCTGGTCTTGGGATGTCATCCTTCTCCGTCTGATTCTTCTTGTCGGAGAGGGGTCCTCCCTCGGTTGGAGCTGTGTGTCACCGACTAGAGTCGAGAAGACTCGGCTTGGGCTTGGGCCTGCTGTAGTTCAGCCTCCAGCCGTTGTAGCCACTGTACTCCATCGGGTTTCGTCAAATCTGCCGCCGGTGGTCGTAACAGCAGATTGTGCACCTCGGCGAGTCTTCGAGCAGTTCGGGACACATATACCCCCGTCCCTTGAGGGGTTCCGTCTGTTTCCGTAGGCATATTCCCGTTCCCGCGAGGAGTAGCCGTCGGGCTTCGATGTTGTGAGCCCCCATGCTGATCCGGGTCCTCGAGATCTTCCCGACTGTCATGGATCGCGAGAGGGTCTGGATTAGATAAGGTGTAGTTCCACTCTATCGTGTCTTCCTCATCGGGAGGGATACTGTGATTGAGATCTTGATCGTTTGGTCGTTCAGAAGTTGCAGGCGACAGTTCGGACATCGGGCTGGTCACCCCTACCTGGGAATCGTCGGTCAGCACCAACGTTCCCCCGAAGCCCCTGGCGCAATCGGTTCTGAAGTGATCAGCTTCGCAATCCGAGTACTCGCCAGTGGCGTATTCTCCAAGATCTACGTGGTTAGTTGCTGGGTACAGATCTATCTGACCGAAGTTGTCGTAGAAGCCTAGATCTGAGTACCCGATATGTCGCGTGAGGGCGATCGGATCTCCCGTCGAACCTGCTTTTTCCTCCTCGGGTCGAACTAGGGAGGGCCGTGCAGTCGGCGTCATGGGCTGATCGCGACTAGTTGCACATCTTATCGACTCCGATACTTCCTTGACGGCTTGAGCCAGAGAGATCCCCACGGTCGGCGCCATCTGTTCAACGATTGGTGAACCGCCGATCTTACGGTAGTCGTGAGATAGAGATACTTGTTGTTAGGTAGGGACCCCTAGGACACAAGACCAAGCGATCTGACGATAAGGAAATGCCCTTATACAGGTTCAGGCCTTCCTCGGGATAACAACCCTACATCCTATTCGTATATATTGATATAGAAAATGTCTTACAAAGGAGGTGTATGTTAATGGCTATCCTAGACCTAATCGGATGCTACTTTGACTAGTTCCGTGGGGCTCGACTCCTTCGAGGCGACGGGTCTTCTCGTGGGAATCGCTGGGGCTTCTGGATGGCTTCAGGCTTCAGGCTTCTGGATCTAACTGATCTCTTGTGACTTGAAAGACCTGTCGTCCGCTATGGAATTGCTGATCCTTTTATAGGGGATCTCCGAGTCGTACCGGATATGGACTTATGCCCGATTAGAACTCTGGTTTCCTTAAACGTCGAGATTGTCTTCCTAGTTTAAGGGGTGTCCTTCCTCCTTACGGGGGGATACCTGGGGATCCTTATCAGATACGTATTCTTATTCCAATAGTCCAGAGAATCGTATACGGATACCTCCTCATATACGGGATACTATACTATTCATCGTCAATAGGATTCAAGCTACTGTTCAACTTAAAACTAGACAGTGGGGAGGGGAGGTCGCGTGTAAGTTATGTGGTGTGGACGAGACTATGAATCATATTTTGTTCGTTGTCCTATAGTTGAGTTTACTTGGTGTGTGTTAAGAGACTGTTTGGTTGGAGATCGATTCCTTCTACTCTTGAGATTGTAGGCCGGCATGTCAAAAAGTAAATAGGATCAACCTTGTGATTCTATTTGCTATGCGTTGGGCTTTATGGCTGACTCAAAATGAGCTAGTGTTCCAAAATAGAGTTGTTAAGTCTTGACGTGCACCACTATATAAGGCTTTAACTTTTGTGCAGCACTGGAGCAGCTGGCGTCAGAGGAATGTAAGAACAAGATGGAGGAGGCTAGTGTGCAAGTTCTTCATCAGCTCCGTAGGTGGCATGGAGCAATTCCAGCTATAGTGGGAGTTGGTTGGGTTGATCTTTGTGTTGCTTTAGTGGAATTTGGTACATTATAGTTCTATACTCTGATGTAAGATGCCTCATTTGTAAGCTGGGAACCCCAGCGAGACTTTCTATGATGCTTTCTATATAAAGCTTGACTTAATGGCTCTTTTGTCCAAAAGATCTCAGCAGGACTAGAGACGAGCGTCTGATCTTGGCATATGATCATATGTCCGTGGAAATATTTCTATTATGTGATGTAAATATTTTTTAAACATGTGGAACAAATTTTTTGAACCAAAGCAACATAATATTTTCTTGTAACAAATTTTGTATGATGAAAATATTTCTTCCGTGCGACAGAAATATTTTGTTTCATTCAACGGAAACACATTTTACAAAAAGCAAAAATCGGACTATAGATGTATATAGTAGATCAAAATCTTATTGGGTCGGTTATATCAAGAAATAAAGGAAAAGGAAATTGATTGGTTATGGGCCTCCACTGACTTACTGAATAAAGGCCAGCCCATATAAGACTATTGGTGTGGTAGATTAATATTTTCCAAGGAATGCCCTACTTCGCGGGGCCTAAGAGAGCTCAAGAAAACTTGACAGACCATCTCTCTAGAAATTTTGTGGAAGCACTACTTCCTGAAGCGACCCTACACACCATTGCATGGTGTAGTGTGCTAATCTTTGACGTAATACAACGAAATCTCATCTCATTATATTACATCCATCAGAATGTACAACAGAAGCATTGATGGTCCAACAGCTATATTATTACAAACTTCAATAAGCAAAAGTTTACAACTTAACTGAAATACAATAAGATACATTCGGTTGAGAGTAACAACTGAAATATAGAACTGAAATTAAAGGCAGAAAACTATATGAATAAAGTTGTATTTTTACTACGATTAGTTCTATACTATTCTACTCTTGCTCTATTTCTATCACTTCTTGTTCTCCATAGTCGATATAGTAGTCGACTCCTTTGATTCCTCCAGTTAGGTCCGGCTCCTCTTTTCCTTCTTGGACTTCGACTTCCTCATATTCGACCTCTAACGGTTTAGAGTCTAACAAAGGAGAGTTTATATAGGGGATGAGTACAGAAGGTACTCAACAAGTTCATGAATAGCAAAAAGTGTTTGTATGATTATTTCTACTAGGATATTAGTCCTCAAGAATATGCAGTTTTTCAATAACATTTCTGGACAAAAGTCAAGTTTTAATATTCTATGTTCAGAAGGTTTCACGGGTCGTTAGAACCTCCGATGGTTCCATTCCCGCCACGATCGCAGTTCATACCCAGAACAAGGAGTGACAATGCCACACTTCAATACACTCTGCAGAGGTGCGCTACTTTACCCACAAGTGTTACTTAGCCTTCACGCCGGGTACAAGACCCATCACACTCCCATTGGTGCATGGTCAGGTCTAAGATTCCGAGTCTTTTCACCCTTCCCCTGGGCAATATCTCCCCTTGTGTAGTCGATCCATTACCGGCTACCCACCTCATCATTATAGCGTACTTTTCTGAAGATTTCCGGGGACATAACGCCTCCCCAACCGTAAATTCAGGGTTTATCACTCCCCTGGACGAGGGACATAATGCTTCCCCTGGCGTTACGATACATATGTTCCTGAAAGATATGCAACAAGAAGGTGTTATTTGACTCGTCTGTCCCATAACAGGTCTTGCGGTTAACGTCATCTATACAGCGTGAGAATGCCAACTAACATTTGTTATTAGCCTTATTGTGATACCATATGCAATGGAACCCTGACCACCCCAACAAGTTCCATACCGGGGTTCCACTGCCCACCTATATATGATTCAACGAATCATAATGCAGTCCATTTATTAATAATCACAAGCCAAGTGATAAAAAGAAAGAAATTTTGCATATACGTTGGTAGAAATAATTCACAAACATGGACAAGAAATGAACTTGCCTTGAGATGGATAAGAAGTGTAGTGAGAGGTCTCTTCGAACAAAATAGGCATTACTTCGGGATCTAAGTGGAATAATTGTCCAATAAGGACTAATTCCAAAAATGGCAACTGTATATGTATACATGTATACTTATGTTGATGCAAGCTGATTTAAGAAAAGTTGGTTATATTTTATGAGGATTTTCGGGCAAACCAAGAAATAATTATTTGGCTCCAAAAGTTTTAGGTAAATCTTCTATTTTAAATACTACAAACTCTTTTAAATTCAAATATAATAACCTAAAACATTTATCAATCTTTACATACTGAATTGGATTAAAATTTCTAATAGATTAAATTCGTACAAATTCGGAATTCAAAACTAAAAATCAAATACAACTTAAGTAATTTATTTATTACTTTTGAAACCATGATAATCTTTAGTAAAATATATATTTAATTTTCCTACAAACGAATTCTTCTGCTCAGAAACAGGTAATCATGAGCAAATCTCAAAAAGAAAAAATGGTAATCATGAGTAAATCATAGCTGTTTAGCCTCCTTTGTTAATCAATGATCGAAACAGGTAATCATGCGCCTGTACCCAAAGTCTCTAATAATTCCCGATGACATTCCTAAACTGATTGCATCGTATCAATCAATCTTTCAAATTTTACAGGTGGCCAAAGCGAGCTAAAGCAAAAGCGTGCTTTGGCTTTGGCTGTTCGCGTTACTCTGGCGCGAGTCTGATCTCCGGCTACCTTGTATTTTCAGCGCGTACAAGAAAACGCGTCACATGGCATCACGAGGCAAAGAAAAAGAAAGTATCACGAGGCAAAGAAAAAGAAAGTAACTAGCCAGCGACCATGTGACCAGCATGCCTGCCCTGTGCAAACACCGAGAAGATCACACGGCTCAGCACATGACTTCGTCCCGTGCTAGACTGAACAATAATAACGGCAACCGTCCTGTTTCTTACAGTTGTCGTTCCAGCTTTTTACCACTCTCCAACCTAGAGATCTGTTGTGAGAACATGGCTATACTACGCTCAGAGGTGGGCCCTGGATATGTAGCAAGTTCGCAAGCTGGATATCGCAGAACAAGTTTTATTTTAGGAATATAGCAGAGCAAGTTATATTTCTATTTTTATTTTTTAGGGAACACAGCAGAGGAAGTTGCTGGAACAGATTACTAGTGAAGAAATTGGTAGAGTTGTCGTAATCGAGCATCATACTGATCGGAATTTGTAGTTGTAGGTTTAGGGTACATCAAAATGAGCTGAGAGATACACACATACATGAGAGTGATAAGGTAACAAATGAAAGAATCCATTGATAATGATCTCATACATGTGTAACAAGATAACATCGCAGTGTCATGTATGAGAGGGATAAGGTAACAAATGAAAGAATCCATTGATAATGATCTCATGCATGTGTAACAAGATAACATCGCAATATCATGTCTTCACTCTCTCCCGTCTCTAAAAAGAATCGCATAAAGAATCTCGTAGTATAAACAGCAGTACAAAAGAGTCCCACCACGGCGGGTCGATGGAAGATCAACCGAATGATCCCACTCCATCTAGAACACGATGGCGGCGGCGACCGCACAGGCGACGGCGACGAAGCTGGCCGCGGAGGAGTACACGGCGGAGCTCGCGGGGGTGCCGCTGGGGGCGCCGGCCGGTGTGATGGAGACCGCGGAGGGTGTCATCGCGGAAGGAGCACCGGTGGGGGCGTCGATGGGCGGGGCCGGGGGAGAGGCCAGCGGGGATGGCGACGCGGCTGTGGGAGGGGTGGCGACTGGCGCAGGGGCGGTGGCCGGGGACCTCGCCGGGGGTGCCGGGAGCGGGGCCATCTTGGGCGCCGGGATGGGGGCCGCTCCCGGGGCCTGCGCGGCGGCGGTGACGGCGAGGAGGGTGACGATGACAGCGACCACGGCGAAGCGAGCCATTGGAGGGACTGGTGCTGGTGGTGAAAGACTCGCCTATGCTCTGGAGAAGAGGACGAGGATGTAAAAGGCTAGAAACTGCGTGAGACTTGGGCCGCGAGCTGTGAATTGGAAGTGAGGACAGAGGCGGGTATTTATAGCAGAAGTAATGCATCCTTTGTCGGTTAAGCTACAGCTTCTCCCTCTCAAAAGAAAGGAAGAAAAGTTAAGCAAATAGCTGTAACGTTCAAGTCTCGCAAGATGCCGTGGGCCATTGTCATGTGGGACAACGACGCGTGAGACCAGACTGTCGACGCGCGCGTCGGACGGAACCTCTTCGCGGAGCGGCGCCGGCCAAGTTGACCCTTCGGGCCGCGGCACCGCGTCGCGCGGGGAGCAGGAGGCGTTCTAACGACTAGTTCCGCGGCACGCTGTGGTTGATCGTGACCCGTTGGATCACGCACGGACGCGGGAGATGGATCACGATGTTTTTCTACTAAAAACTTATATGTGCTCAGCACCTGCATGATGATGTGTGTTTTTTCTGACGTTGGAATAAGCACGCAATTACCAATTTGACCCTAAGCAAAGAATAACGGGTTACAAAAGAACTGAAACCACAAGTATGGACCAGAGTTTATTCTCGGTAATCTTTAAACCCACCAACAAGACACGTATACACGAAATATCATTAGTACTATCGTACTTGCTGTCCATCATGAACTAATTCTATTAACAAACCCAAATTTTCCTCGGTCATTTTGTATTGAACGGAGGAAAATATGTTCCAATCTAATCAACCATACATATTTTCCTCGCGGGACCTGCCTCGACGATGAAATTGTAACGTGTAATCAGAAGATAAAGAAAAACAAAGTAACCCGGCACTTCCTATGCATAGAGACGGCAACGGAGTTCATTCCACGGCAATATTTTAGTATAACCAATTAATAATAATTTTAATAAAATTTAAAGACTGGAATTATATGAAAGCACATATTAACATGCATAAAGTGTGTATATGTTACATGTATCAAAATGTGGGGGCACATGTCAACATGTGTAGAGTATGTACCGGCACATACCATATTTATTAGAGTGTATGGGGCACATGTTAACATACATGGGACGTACGTCGGCACATGTCAACATATGGAGGGGAATATACCATCCCCAGAAGTTTATATAAGGAGCACATCAACCCCTCTTCACTATACACCAAGAGAGTCTTCTCATCTCTCATTCTCTCATTCCTCCCTCGTGTACTAAGTTGCTGCCAAAGCTACTCTGTTCCGAAGCCCCGGTGTGCACCAGAGTTTGGGAGAGCAGATCTTCATAACCGTTCATCCTTGAGATCATAACATCATGTCCATACCGTTACTATATTTGTTCTATGTCCTGCTTGTACTCACATGTTGTCTAGATATGAGTCATACTACTTTATTGCTTATACTTACGTCTAATATGTACGTGATATATGCTGTGATTAATACTATCTTAAATTATTTTGGAATTGAAATAAACTTAAAAGTACTAATTATACTGACAATCCAAAAATCTTATTTTAGGCACTTGGGTTTTACAATGGCTGGTTTTGCTGCTGCACTGAAGTTGGACAAGTTTTTAGGAGCGCATTTCAAGAGATGGCAGATCAAAGCCACTATGTGGCTTACCGCTATAAACATGTATTGGGTCACGGTTGTCAAACCTGAAGGGACCCTTACTCCTGATCAGGAGAAGACATCCAAGGAGGTCACCATGCTCTTTGTGGGTGCCATTCTTATCGTATTTGTAGATCACCTTTGCGATGTGTTTATACACAAGAGAGACATAAAGAAATTATCAGATGCACCTGACACTAAGTTCGGTGCAACGGACATAAATAGTGAATTGTACGACATAGAGCAATACTATGATTACAAAGTGGTTGATAACCGTTCTGTAGTTGAGTATATTCATGAAGTACAAGTCAATGTGAAGGAATTCGAACTCTTTAAATGTGCATTACCCGATAAGTTTGTGGCAGGAGGCATTATTGTCAAGTTTCCTCTTTCAGGGAGAAACTTTGCCGCATCTTGTAGTTCATCCATCCAAAGTTAAAGATCTTGTAGTTGAGCAACCCTACATCCTTAGGGTGTGTCTACACACAGAGAATGTCATATACGAAACAAACGAAACATGAAAATGCTCAGTAACTTACTACGGAGGGATCGTGAACGTACTGTCCCTTATGTGCTTACTATACTGAGATTCTGGAATAGCTATCGTCCTTGCAAAATATTCGTCTTTCGTGAACCTTGCCCCAGGTACTTTTCTAAGCTCGCTCGCCCCACTCTCACCTCTTGCGCACGTGCTTACGTCAGTGCAGAGAGTACACTTTTCCGTAATGCCTCTGCAATCACACACATAAAACTTTCTCCCAAATTTGCACACGAAGAATTTTACATTTATATTTCCTGTCAACCATAGCCCTAAGAACTTCATAGTCCATTTGCACAGTCCAAACATGATCAGGAACATCTAGCGATTTGCACGAAAAATGAATGTGAGAAACAACGCATCTTATAGATCAAAATGTTCATATTATATCGACATATGAATAGGACAAATGTTGTGAAACTTACTCCCATCATCATCTATCCGTGAACTTCTTCTTCTCCTCTCAAATACTCTACTTTAGAAGCTCAAATGATTTTCCGAAAAAACTAAGGAGTAGGTGTGAGAATCTGTGTAAGCACCCGTTTCTTATAATCATGTAACTATAACTCTCGAAACTCTAAAAGAAATAAAAGACGGAGTTTTGCATCGCATGACATCATGTAGGATCATCAAAATTCGTATGAACTTCAAATCTTGCATACTTTGAATACTGTCAACTAGATAGCTCATCCACAGGTTCCTGAGCTCAGAATTGTCATAACGCAATTTTCCCAAGAATTGCTAGGATTTTGAACTAACCTTAATCGTCAAACCCTCGGATGATTGCCTAATAACTAAATGGGGCAGGGAATTAACTTGCCAATTCAGTAAACAGGAAGCTGGACAACTTTACCAAAGGTTCATATTTTTGGTCATCAAAATCTTCCTGAATTCTTAGTCGCAAAATATTTCAAACCATGTTCTTGATAGCTAATAACTAATTTCAAATTGAGTTCCCATTTAAATCTTTGTTCAAATGAGCAAACAAAGTGAACCTCAAGAGTTATCGTACCCAGTATATCCCACTAATCATCCCTGCCAATTAACCAATTATAAATTCCTGTTTTAAACCCTGCAAATTCAAATTTGAAACAAGGAATTTAACATAGAAAAAGAAATAAAAAGGGGAGAAGACCTCAACCCTGTAACCGAGTTGGGCTGCAGTCGGCCCAATACTCCTCCACTCTAGGCTCGGCCCACCTCTTTCTCCCACAGCCAGCTACTGCCGTGCCCCCCTCCTCTCGTCTCTCTTTCTCGCTGATCTCCTGGTCCCGCTGGCAGACGCCCCCGACCACGTGGCGCTTCTCCTCTGCCAACGCACTACCGGCGCCCGATTTGTTCCTCCAGTGCACCACCGCGCCATTCTCTCTCCCCCTCACCTCGGCATCCCCTCCCCTCGTTAGCTCCTCCACACTGCAACCTCCTTCTACCTTCGCCGAGCATTCCGCCAAACCCGCCGCGCCTCGGGCAAGCCCATGGCCGGGCTAATCTGTTAGCCCCGTCTGGCATTGCCGCCCGCCGACGAGCGCTACGCCCTTAGCCCCGGTGAGACCTCTCTTTTCCCTCTGCTCTTGCTGAACCGATGCTCCCCCACTGCTGGAACTCATAGCTTGGATTAATTGGGTCACCATGCAGCTGAGCCTCCCAATTTTGGGTTCTCTCTTCGACGCCGGTGTCTTCCCCGTCGCCGGCCGCTTCACCGCCACTAAAGAACCGCCATCCTCGATGAGTTAAAGTCCCCTCCGGCACCCTTATTCGATCCGCGAGGCCCTTTCCTTCTCCCTAATGATTCCTTCCTTCTTTGGTATGCTCCAGAAAGTCTCACCGGTGAAAACTCTTCACCGTCGCCCGCCGTCGTCACCGCTACCCCTGCTCCGCCTTCCTTTGCTCCCGGCGACCACCAAATGGGACCCTGGTGAGCCCCTCTACCTCCTAGTGACCTTACTTCTCCCCTTCCCCTTCTGCACTACTGCCTTACGTTCCCGCCGCCGCTCGCTGCCACTCTAGTTGCTGGAGCCGTACGGGTGAGAGGAGGGAAGCAAAAGGGAGAGAGTGATCTTACACATGGGGCCCGCTTGTAATAGACTGAAGGGAAAAGAATAGAGGAAGGAAATCAGAAAGGGGGCCGGACCAGTAGGTCCCCTCTGTCGGCCCCTGGGGTTAATTGCACCGGGGAGTACAAAAATTTTGAAGCAATTCGAATTCTGAAAAATTAACAGAAAATGGTTAAAACAAATTAACAAATCTTCAAAAATTCATATCTTCTGCAAATCAACTCCAAATTGAATGATTCTTTTTTTGTTATTCTCAATTTAATCTGTAGAACATCATGGTAAATCTGTTGTTCATGTTACATTGCTCCAAATTTGTGAAATTCCCATAATACCCTTTTTAGCTCAAAATTACGCTATGAATTCCAGAAAAATCATACTAGCTCCAAACATGATATATGTTGCATCAATAATCATATTTTTATACATGTTATATCCTGACTTTAATTGGCTTATGCACCACCATATAAAAATTCACATATATACGTAGGGTAGTAGATCCTAATAAAGGAATATGACAATTAGAGAATCTAGTTTAACACCAAGATGAAAATAATTGGTATCCACTTTCATCTAAGATCGTATACGATAACATGACATTATTTTCATTAATGCCACTGTTATACATACCTTTGGATTAAGGGTAAGCTAATTAACCCTAAAAATGCTCTATGACACTTATAAAAAACAAAATGTCATAACTTTAATTCCATAACTCTGATTTTGACGAAACAAATTTCGTTAGGTTCATATAGGCATTTCCTACCTGTTAGGATGCATACCATTCATATTTGGACTCATTTACTTGCTGGTTTTGATTAAAGTCTTTTCATTTGCTTGATTTCGGTATTCCGGGATTTGATTTTTAAGTAGAACCGAGTGGCGAGGAATATTCAGAAGTTGAGTACTGTTGTGACCCGGAGCAAACCCAGCAAGGCAAGTATACAAAAGCTCGCTAAGATTCCTTAATTCATTTCATGATGTGCTTGTGATTGGGATGAAATACTTGATTGGAATGTGCTTTGAGAAATGCTATGTTATGTGATGGCGTAATCACTAGCATGGTAGGTTAATTGGTTGCAAGATCAGCGGTGATTCTTTAAATGGACTAATTATCTATGGAACTCTAATGGTGAGTTGTGAGGGCCAGGGTACTGACACCTACTGATGGATCGCTGAGCGAGGTGATCGTAAGCACTGTAGTCGTTCAGTCGATGCCGGTATCGTAGGGCTTTACCCGTCACCCACGGTGGAAATGTTATGCGGGAATGTTGGGTAGTCATAGCCGGCCAGCTATGGACTAACAACATTTCGGAACACTTCCTGATTTAGTCTGGATGAACTTTGCTCAGAAAATGGAATCTAGTCTCGATGGGCTAGATAGTTTGATAACTTGAGTTCTGATTGAATTGATGTGAGGATTGAAACAAATTCTTGGTTGAATTCTAAGTTATTGCTGATTTGAAAGCAAAGTTTGGAACTTGACATGGAGATGGTTATGTTACATGCTATTTTGTCGTGATATACATGCCATGCTTCAAATGTTGTGTATATATTGATGCTTGTTATTTTATCCTTGTCATAAGCATGCTGAAATTGAATTGGGATGAGCCTACAAATGTTGCTTGCAAGTACGAAAGTATTTACGGAATCCGATTCCGAACTTGTTGCAGGTGATCCTAGTATCGGTGAGTTCTACGATAGTGAGAATTTCGAAGTTGATGTTTAGCTTTGGTGGTTTTCCTCTACAGTCGAATTATGGTGGGTTTGTATCATTAGATGGAGATGGCAGAGGCTGCCATCTCATGGTTTCCATTTTGATTGGTTGCTGTTTTTGAAGTTGAAAACACTTATAATCGACCTCCGAGTCGACATTTGTGTGTGGTATGACCCCTCCTCGGGTAAGAGGTGAACTATGTATCTTGCTAACTCCTTCTTTTAGAGTTTGAATTGTGATATGAAGTTGTTATCTGTGATCGATCCATATACATGCGTGTATGTTTGAAGTATATGAAATCAATCGTAAAGAAGTGACGCCTCCTCTTAGTGTTCGCTCCGTGAAGTGCTTTCGGTTGAGTGACCCGCTAGCTGAGATGCAATGCCGGCTAGGCAGGGTATGGGCTATCGTACCGGGCTCTCGAGCGACCCACTAGTCTCCGGACTAGGTTAGGGTGAGGGTACGATGGTCGGGCTCCTCCGGAACTACTTTGCTTAGTGACTTGAGAGAAGCGCCAGTTCTTTACCGGATCAGGGAATTGTATGTGGTTTTGGGAAGTTTAATCGCTTCCGGCCGGCTTGACCGACGGTGAAGGTATACGACGTCTGGTAAGCGTATGGTGCGTTGGTCAGGTGTTGGACCACTCCGCCTCGGTGTTCACGGCGCAGGTACCGTGCCACCAGGCCGATTGGTTTCTCGTCGGTCGTTGGCGATTTTCTGTCCCCTACTCATATATAATTCCGGGGTCCGTGATAATCTGTAAGGAAAGAAGAGACCCAATTTATTCAGTAGGGGAGTTATCGCCATCTCAGATGGCGATTCCAGCTTATTGCCACTACAGGTGGCAATTCCGACCAATTACCACCCCAATTTGCGACTACATGATGAATTGTTGGTCAGCCTGGCCATATCAGATCCAATCACCATGTGGTGTGGCGATTAGACCCAATCGCTGGACCACGTGACGATTAAGGTCATTTTTACAAAATTTGAAATTCTAATAATATTTTTATAATTTCTAAATAAAGAAATATTATTATTTTGTAAAGTTCCTCCTCTGTCTATGGTTGTCGTTCTTGCTCCACACTCCAATTTAGAGAGCTGTTGTAAGAGTAACAGAGAGGAATCGCTTAGAGCAGTTCGCTGGAACAGAGTGGTAGAGAAGAATCATACTGATTGAAACTTGTGGCTTGTAGTATATCCGAATTTGCTGAGAAGATATGCATACATCCATGGGAGGAGATAAGGTAACAAATGAAAGAATTATATTCATAATGATCTCACGCATGTGTAACAAGATTACATCGCAATGTCTTCTCAATCTTTCCTCGGTCTCCAAAAGAGAATCACAGAAAGATCTCGCGGTCTAAACAACGGTAAAACAGAGTCCTCGCTCCGTCTAGAACACAATGGTGGCGGCGACCGCACCGGCGACGGCGACGAAGCTGACGGTAAAAGTGTACACGGCGGAGCTTGTGGGGGTGCCGCTGGGGGTGCCGGCAGGTGTGGCGGAGACCGCGGAGGGGGTCATCGCGGAGGGAGAAGAAGCGGGGGCGTCGGTGGGCGGGGCCGGAGGAGAGGCGAGCGGGGACGGCGCCGCGGCGGTGGGCGGTGTGGCGACCGGCGCAGGGGCAGTGGCCGGGGACCTCGCCGGGGGTGCGGGGAGCGGGGCCATCTTGGGCGCCGGGATGGGTGCCGCTCCCGGGGCCTGCGCGGCGGCGGTGACAGCGAGGAGTGCCACGATGGCGGCGACCGCGGGGAAGCGAGCCATTAGATTGATCGGTGTTGCCGGTGAAAAACTTGCCTGAGCTTTGGGGAGAGGAGGTGATGCTGGAGTATTTAGGCTCTGCGTAGAAGGCTAGATAGAAGTAGAAGCTGTGTGTGCGAGACTTGAGATGCGAGTTGTGAATTGGAAACGAGGGGAGGGGCGGGTTTTTATAGCAGGAAAAAACTCTTATGACGGTTAAGCAACAGCTAAAACTTTCAAAGATGCCGTGGCATCAGCAAGGAGTGTCATGTAGGGCAACAACGCGTGACACCAGACTGTCGACGTGCGCGTCGGACCTCTTCGCGGAGCGGCGCCGGGCAAGCTGCGCGCTGGGGTAGGAGCACGCGGTCTAACGACTAGTTCATGGGCACGTGATGGATTCTACCCTGATTTTGGAAGGATGATTCTACCCGGTTGGTGAATCAGAGTCCTCTCGTAGGCAAGGTTTTTGTCAGTATAGTGGTCCTTACGTTAATAAGATCGGGTTCGAAGAGTCAGATCCGTCGAATCGAATCGTAGGAGCATCATCTCACGAAATTCATTATTTTACAGATGGATTTATATTTTGGCTATCACAGGAGTGGTACCAAAATGTTACCATAAAATCATAGAATCATAAGATACTGCATACAAATCACAATATCGACAACCTTTTTGGTAAGAAGAATTGACGACCGTAAGATAACACTCATGTTAAGGCTCATTTTCTAGAGAAGATGTCTTAAGACTCATGGCTACGGGTTTATTGGGGAAATAGTAATGAACGAGTGAAATGATGATGGGTTATGACAACAAACTTTGAGAAAGAGATAAGTTAGAAAACATTTTAGGAACACTCAGAATAGACACACACAGATGCATACCACACTACACACCAAGACAACACCTATCTTTTCTATTATTTTGCAAAATAATTTCATAGGCTCATACCACACTAACACACCAAGACAACACCTATCTTTTCTATTATTTTGCAAAATAATTTCATAGCTCTATAATATAACATTTTCTTACAATATCACTATGAATATTATGTTATCAAAGGACGATTCGAGGTCATATTAGGAGAGAACCTCAAACAATGCCTACAGATGCAAGACATGTGTACCAATGTTCAACTCAGCCATTAACGAGCATCACACTGTCTCCTTTCCTCAAACAATGCTTGTACAAACAGAGAAGAGAGAAAGAAAGGAGTCTATATAGCCCCTGAGGTTTGGTTGCTGGACTATTTAACCCTTTCAATTTTAAAACCAGTTATCCAGCCCTCCAAGTACGGAAAACTGTTCAAATAAGTCAAATAACCCCGAGATGATTTTGTCACCGTGGTAGGTGATGCCAGGACTCAGCAGAGGCCCATGTGTTAGTCCTATTTTTATTTCTTCTCTTTTTTTCCTTTTTCCTCCCTTTTCCCCCCTCTCTCTCCTCTCTTTCTCTCTCTTCCGGCTGCCCTCCCACCTAGCACAGCAAGCACGCCCCCCTGGCCGCTCGTGCTGCCTCCTCCCTACCCTGCTCGTCTCCCCATCTGCATTCCACGCGCTCGCCTACGTCAGGAGGAGCGCTGCCGCCGTCCGCGACCATGCGGCAGCGATCTCCGCGCCTCTTACGATCGTCGTTCCTCCACCGCCGGCATGGCAGCCGTCTCGCACGAAATCAAAGGAACCGAGGCACGTCCGTCCAATTCCATTACAAATGATCTTCGTCTCGATGCGCAGATGAAGATCCCCCAATCAATTTCGACCCACGAGCATCGCATCGCCGTAACTGACGATTCTTCTCCCAACTCTGACCGGCTGCCTCTTTGCTCTGATATCCACGCACGATGAGCTCGTCCAGCAGCGCGCGGATCGGCAGACTGCGGCCTCGACCGTGCTAGAAGAGGATGGCGGACGACGGTCTCGAGTGCACCAGGAGGAGAGGGCGTACGTCGGCCTCAAGCGCGCCAAGAGGAGGGCGGCTCCAGAGGTGAAGGAGGAGAGGGGAGGCCGGCGCGGGTGATGAATGAGGAGGTCGGTGGAGTCGTCCGAGTTGAAGGAGGAGCTGGAGGGCATCATCGGAGTGCTGGGAGGAGGGTGACGGTGACGGCGGGATCCCCCGGGGTAGGCCCAAGACGAGGACTCGGCCGGTGTGGCCAAGGTGGCCCCATACCGGGTCCATGAAGTCCACTCGGTTGGGCCGTCCGCACGTAATCAGGATAAGCGCTATCACGACGCGTTCACCGCATGACCCGTTCAACCAACGGCACGCGATCAACGCGCCACTATCGGGAGCGACGTGCGTAGTCAACGTGCCATGATACCAGGAGCCACTCCGCACGACCAGCGCTGGTTAACCGACTCGGCGGTTGTAAACCCTAGCCTCGTCGGCTCTATATAAGGCGGGGCTAGTGCCTCTGGTCAAGGGGTTAGATGATTGGTTAGACAGTTAATTATACTCATACGTACTACGTATTTCCCTTTCTTCCACCTCCGATCCTCGCGATCATTATACTGCAAAATTCCTCATTCGAGGTGAGATTAAGCGTCCAGCAGGAATAGGGTGTTACCTCTTCCATGGAGGGCCCGAACCTGGGTAAATCCCCTCGTGTGAACCTTGGCCAGATCTTCCACGCGTGCTCCCGAGAATCACAGATGTATATTGCCGTGGAATCACCACGACAGACGGTGTCGCTGAAGTTGTAGGTGGAGAGGGATAACGTCGCCGGAGTTGAGCGAGTTAGGGAAGGAGAAGTGAGGAAAACAGTCCCTAACAAGTGGGCCTCTCCCGCATTTACGTACCGCCCGGGGTGGGGGGGTGGCGTTTAGTCCAGTGACCAACTTTACAGGGCTAATGTTGTGTTTGGATCAAGGGATGTATTGGTACTGCACCATTTGATCCGGGATACGGGGAGATCCATGTGCGTGGTTGGACAGACGGAACCATTTGATCCGGGGTCACCACATCCCACAAGTAAAATTCCACCAATATTCTATATCGCGCCATACCGAAAAATTGGTCTGAACCAATTGATCCGGGACTGGATGGAACGCAGCCAAAAAATTCCCAATATATGGACGATGCATATTCTAGGGATGAGGGCACTATAACACTCATCATTCTTTCGATCAAACAACATCTTTGAATCACCATGCACCATTCCATTCCATTCCACCAATCAAACGTATTCTTGTACCACATCAAATCTAGGATCATCCTAGATCATCTAATACCATCACATTCTATGTAAACCAAACACTACCTAAATAGTCTAGTGACCGAACTTCAGCGACTCATATGGACTTTTCCTAGAGAGAAAAGACGTATGAAACAACCTATCATTCATGTTTGATTGTCCTCCGGGTAAGAATATATGGGTATTGTGCAGTGCGCATATACTTGAGTGATTGTACCTATAAGCCTATGATGAGAAGTGTTTCTATACTCTTCTAAAAAATTTTAACACGAATCTTAAAGCATCTCTGGATGATTAGTAAAAGGGTAGAAAAGTCAATTCCTTCTAATTAGGGCCCGAAGCCCATGTCCAGACCCGAATTCAGACCTGCTCTTCTCTCCTCCAAACCCCACCATCTCACCACGGCAGCGACGACACCATCCCCCCGCTAGCACGGCGACGAGCGCCGCTCGGCCGTCACTCGATCTGGTTCTCCTTCAACCCCAGGATCTCACCACGACGCTGCCATCGCCACCCCACCCCCCACCACACACAGGAAACACCAAGCTCTTCTCGATCAAGCGCCTAGGGTTTCAGGAAGAAAAGAAGGGAGAGGAAGAGAGAGAGAGAAAGAGAGAGAGAGAGAAGCCAAGCTAAGCCATGGCGGCGTCCGTCTTCAGCGCGACGAGACGGCGCCCTTATTCGGGTTCCTGGACGTGGCGGCCGGGAGGCAGATAGACGCGAGGAGGACGGTGGTGTCGCAGCAGAGGGGCTAGCCCGCGAGCGTGGACAAGCGGAGACCCTGCCAGAGGCAGAGCAGCGTGGTAGCGTTCCAGGAAGAGAGCTATGACCTTTCGCCGTCCCGTCGGTGTGCTCTCCATTGCCGGCACGACGACTAGCCTCCGACCCGCTTCTGACCTTTCACCTGCGCCTGATGCAAGCCTACAGGTACTAGCGATTCACCTCCTACCGTAGCTCCCCTGGGTAGAGGGCAGAGGGCAGCGTCATGTTAGACTTATTCAGGGTCTGGGTATACATACTACTTAGAATGCACTACTGTTCACCTGCATCTGATGGTATCTGCATACACTCTCTTCAGGTTTTGGCATGATTGCTGTTTCCTGTGTTTTTGATCTGTTAAACATACAGTTCAGCAGTACTTTTGCTTTGAATTTTGCTGTTGGGCATTATTTTCAGCTCTCTGAAAGTTTAGGTGTTTTTTCACCTGTGTAGTATTGTATCAGTATGGCACGCAATTAAGAATTGAACTGGTTTCTTGCTTCTAGTTATTCACTTGTATATAATTTCGTTTCCTGACTCATTATCAGATTGTTTCCTGACTCCCTAATCACGTGCATTCAGATTGCAGAGATAGTTGCATATACCATTTATATATTTTGGTTGCTTCTCTAAAACTGATGATTCGAAGCTGCTGCTTCAGTATATTCATTCAGTAATCAGTAGTTAGAAAACTGACTTTTCTACCCTTTTACTAATCACCTCTGGATTCACCTCCTACCGTAGCTCCCCTGCACCAGGCAGCCGTCCCCTGCCTCTGCTCTCTCTGCCGCTACTTGCAACCCACACTGCAATCAACGCCACCCCGCTGCTGCCATGATCCAGCTCCAGTGCTGATGCTGTGACTCGCCTGCTCTCCGCCTGCCCAACATTGCAACGCTTACCTTACATCAGTTTTTAAAAATGCCTGAATTAGTTGCCTGCAAGATGGCAGAGAATCACATAGTTCTTGGAGGCTGCAAGAATTCATGTAGCTTGCTTTGTTAGTGATGATTTTAGAAAGAATTTTATCGATGCTTAATTTGGCGGAACTTCTGGACATTTTGGCAGCTGAATTGAAACCATCTGTCATGGATATAAATAGCATGCAAATTTCACTTTCTGCATTGTATTGATTCTTTGGTGAGTTTTTGGCGCTGTACAATATCATATCATCTACTGATTAGCCAATAGATTATTATTATTTTTCTAACAGCTAACTACTGGTTTCTCAAAAAAAAACTGCTAACTACACAATGTAAGGCACATTTACCTTTGAACAGTAACAGATCAAAATTATTCGAGTAAAGCATCTCTACGTAGTTTGTGTGGTTTCAGAATCTGAGCAACATTAGCATTGTGTTGTTTCAAAAACCTGAGCAATAGAGTATTAGGCTTTTTGATTTCATTATGATGGAAATGGAACAGCGCGTAGTCCATTTGGTTCAAAAAGATAAAGATTGAATTTGTATTGGCGAAGTGTGGAGCCATAGCCGGCTGTTGGCCCAGGGCTGGGGGCAGCCTGCTCAGCGTCACCTACCTTGCCCATGGCGAGCGCATCTGGCACAGGTCTCTTTGAAGCTAGTCGTCAGTGCAGAAAACTGGAGGCTGCTGCGGCTGCGTTGCTTCCGGGAAACGATTGTGGGTCCGAATTCGTGCTCTTCTATCAATCGACTGGCTACTCCTGGCTATGATTAGTGCCATACACAGAGATGTTGTACCATACTTTTCTTAATGACGAGGTTAATTTCTACCACTACTGCGGTACTACTATCGAAATTACTACAATTAGTCTTTTACTAAGTCTAGTTCATAAGCTGACTGTCAAGCTAGTCTGTTCCAATACTCTGGTGTAAATTGCAACAATCTACCTTCTGGATTGGCCGCACCCGACAGCCTCTAAGCAAAGTATTCAACCGGTAGTGCAAAATAGGCGCCGCGGAGAGCCGGCATCAGCTCGGAGGCGCCCAACATGGTCGACGGCCTACGACACTACATAATGTACGGTACGGGTGTATATTAGATACATGAACGCAGCGAATGTGTATAACTGTTGTATAAGCATGCATGGGGTTCAGAAGTGCTTCTGTCTTCCATTTTTTTGCACAAATTCCGAAGCACAAATGAGTACTTAACGATAAGAGTAGATTAGTTCTGTAACACGGAGGTCACCTTTGGGGCGTCCTCTGACGTCTGACGGACGACGGTGATGTGATCCAGCTGCCGTTCGCGTCGTTCGTCGCCTGTGGCCCGGCGAAGAGCACGAGCGTGGGCTTGCATTTTTGAGCCGATTCGTGGTCAAGTACGATTTCTGCCTCGATATCCGCTTGTCTTCAGTCCTCTCCAAGTCAATAATCCTCACCCCTCATGTACGCTCATTATCACAAACTGACGAAATTCAGTTGCATTCGGCAGCCATTTCTTATCTGAAGTAGCACCAATGTGGTTATATTGTGCAGAACTGCAGAAGAAAGTCGAGCAGCGGATCGCCTTGTGCTCGTCTCAGAGACGATTTGGCTCGGTAGGAGATGTATTGCCTTGACCCTTTAGCAGTACAGAAATTTATATTTCAGTATGAAACAAGGACAAGGGCGAAGCAGATTTTTTATTTTTCTTTCACAAGCAAAATCACAGCTAAAAGAACATTGTTCCTGTGCTTTGACAAAGTAGAATTGTTGCAGTAAATTCAAGTAAGAGTACATAGTCCAACTAGCAAGGAATTACTGGCAGTACATACGAGAACAACTAGATGCATCAGTAGAGTTTCACTACAAAGGTAAGGAAGAAAATGAACAAAAGGAGTAGCTAGCTCGCGGCCATGGAGGTGAAAGTGGTGAGCTCCAAGCTCGCGAAGCCGTCCTGCCCGAGTGACGCGCCATGGCTAGACACCATCGAGCACGTGCCGTCGTTAGTGTTAGGCAAGATCACGTACCACATTCAGATGACCATCATCTACGCCTCGCTGACATCGAGCGCGGCCTCGCCGACGTGCTGGGGGTGTACCGGCTCTTCGCCGGGCAGGTCTGCCCAGGACCGGACGGTGTCCCGGGGGTCCTGCTCAATCATGGAGCGCGCCTCGTGGAGGCGCGTGTGGACGCGGACCTCGCTGACATCTACCGAAAGCCGTCTCCCGTCGTGTTACAGCTGCACTCAAGACCTTGAGGGCGAGATCGAGGAGGTGGTGCAGGCGCAGCTCACGCGGTTCGCGTGCAGGTCGCTCGGCGTCGGGTTGACGCCATCAGCGACTTCCTCGCCGCGTGGAGCTGTGTTGTACGTGGGCTCAAGGTCGACCTGTCGCCGCCGCACCACCATCCCGACCTCTTCTATTCATGAGAGCGCGAGCCGCCGGCCGTCGAGTTCGAGCACCGTGGCATGGAGTACTACCGGCCGCGGTTCGGCCAACCCCGCGGCCAACGAGAAGCATGGCGAGGACGCACCACAGCGTTGTCATCCACAAGGCCCACTTCACCTCCACGCCAAGCTGTCGGAAGGGCGCATCCCTCTGTGGGCTTCCGCCATCCGCATCTCCTTCGACGGCTGGCACAACTGGCAATTTACCGACTCGATCTCATGGCCATTGCAGCCGGGCAAAATACGCTCGATTTGGCAGTGTAGAAGGAGCAAGACAGTTACCGCCCATCTCTCTGTGGGCTTGGATATGGGCTGCCGAACTGGGTCTAGACCCAGGATGGATTTTAAACGTGACTAATTTGCCCTTCCTTGCAAAACGCTGGTGGGATTTGTTTCGTTTAATCTCAGCCTCTCATGTGCTTAGAAGTCTGTGCAAACTTTATTCCGGAAAGCATAGAAGCAGCTCTCGCCTATGATATATGTGGATAACTGCTTAATCACTTTGTTGTCCAGTAATGAAGAATGTAGCTGCGCGTGGGGCTTCAATCATCCGTACTAGTTATAAGACTATGAAGGGAGTTTGTTTTCGAGGTCAGATGCCTAAAGATTCAACTCTTGTATCTTTTCTCGGTACGCAACTAGAGTGGTGGGCGGTCTCGGGAGAAGATCTCCAACAAGGATTCAGAGGACCGAAGGTGGTGGCGGCAGAAGTTCTTAACACAGCCAAGGGATAAGCGCCGGTGTACCAGAGGACTGAGGCTGGCTGAGAGTTGCAACAGGAATCTTCTATCGATTTTTTTCCCTTTGCTAACTTCGATTTAGTTCTAAATTTCGGTGCGGTGTTTCTTAATCATGGTTCGTGTCTCGAGAGGATAAACTAAATGAAATTATCATACTCCATAACAATATCAGACGCAATCTATATTTAGCCTCCGTTGTTATCGGTGAAAACAGGTACGTCTCCTCCATTCTGATAATTTTTGATGCTATTGCTGAACTAATCGCACTCTGAACTCCGAAGGCATTACAGATTTTGCAAAATGGGAAAAGCACAAGTGTGTACAATTTGAACATTCCTATTCTCATACTCCGTATGGAGCCAGCTATATTTTCAGCGCGTATACAACTAAATGATTCATGCGACCAGAAGGCAAAGAAAAAGAAGCATGGCCAAAAAGAAAGTAACTTAGCAGCACCTCATGCGGCCATGTGACCGCGCCTGCACTGTGCGAACACCGAAAGGGAAAATCCAACCTAGAGATAGCTGTGACAGCTGTGCTATCTCGTACGAACATGGCTACACCACGCCGCATCTTGCCACTGAGAGGTGGGATCGGATGGGTTTCCGGAGCAATTTGCTTGTACAAAATAAGACACACTGATTGGAATTTTGTTACAATAGTTGTGGTTAAGCTGAGAAGACGCCCAAGAGAGGAGATCAGGTAACCAATGAAAGAATTCCATTAATAATTTAACATGGCATTGGCAATACCATGTCACTCTCTGTCCCAGGTCTCTAGAAAAAGAATCTCGTAGTATAAACAAAATAAAACAGTCTCGTAGTATAAACAAAATAAAACAGAGTCCCACGACGGCCGATCGAAGATCAATCACATGATCCTCGCTCCATCTAGAACATAACGGCGGCAGCGACCGCACCGGTGACGGTGACGAGTTATATTTATATTTTAGGAACATAGCAGAGCAAGTTATATTTCTAATTTTATTTTTTGGGAACACAGCAGAGCAAGTTGCTGGAACAGATTACTAATGAAGAAATTGGTAGAGTTGTCGTAATCGAGCATCATACTGATCGGAATTTGTAGTTGTAGGTTTAGGGTACATCAAAATGAGCTGAGAGATACACACATCCATGAGAGGGATAAGGTAACAAATGAAAGAATCCATTGATAATGATCTCATGCATGTGTAACAAGATAACATCGCAATATCATGTCTTCACTCTCTCCCGTCTCTAAAAAGAATCGCATAAAGAATCTCGTAGTATAAACAGCAGTACAAAAGAGTCCCACCACGGCGGGTCGATGGAAGATCAACCGAATGATCCCACTCCATCTAGAACACGATGGCGGCGGCGACCGCACCGGCGACGGCGACGAAACTGGCGGCGGAGGAGTACACGGCGGAGCTCGCGGGGGTGCCGCTGGGGGCGCCGGCGGGTGTGACGGAGACCGCGGAGGGTGTCATCGCGGAAGGAGCGCCGGTGGGGGCGTCGGTGGGCGGGGCCGGGGGAGAGGCCAGCGGGGACGGCGACGCGGCGGTGGGAGGGGTGGTGACAGGCGCAGGGGCGGTGGCCGGGGACCTCGCCGGGGGTGCCGGGAGCGGGGCCATCTTGGGCGGCGGGATGGGGGCCGCTCCAGGGGCCTGCGCGGCGGCGGTGACGGCGAGGAGGGCGACGATGACAGCGACCACGGCGAAGCGAGCCATTATGTTGGTGTTGGTGGTGAAAGACAGACGTAAGATTTGGAGAAGAGGTGGTAGTAAGCGAAGTCTTAGGCTAAGACGCGGGGAGACTTGAGTTGTGAGTTGTGAATTGGAAAGGAGGGGAGGAGGCTATATTTATAGCGGGAAAATCACCTCTTGTCGTTTAAGCAACAGCTGTCACGGTCAAGTCTGGGCAGCAGCACGGTCACTGTCGCGTAGGGTCGAAATCGCGCGAGACCAGGCTGTGAGCGTAATGGTGGACCACTACGCGGACGCGGAGGTTGCCGGCCGAGCACCGCGTCGCGGGGAGGAGAGGGAGGCGCTCTAACGACTAGTCCCGTGGCACGTGGGTTATACTTGCCTGTTGGATCGCCAACGGACGCGGGAGATGGATCCGCGCCTTTTCCTAGATCAGCGTGACCCTTGGGTGGCGGGCCGGACGCCAACTAGCCGTTGCGGTAGGTTCAATTGTTTAACGGCCGGGAGGCCTGTCCTGTCCTGACAGATTGCACAGTATCGATATTAATGTGGGGCCTCCGCGTCGGGCGGCGTGATGATTCGCGAATATTGTAGCTCATCCGCCATGTGATTGATCGTTCAACTCCGCGTATGCAAACCCATTCAAAGCTGGCGTATGTACCTGCCTACCCGGATTTTGCTCGTTGGGCGATTGAGTAAACTTTACAAGTTCATGCTGGCCCGGCAGCTACGGCCACGGAGGAACCTGCTGGCGTTCGCTTGCTTTGCACTCGTGCATTAACATCGCGCAGCAGAGTATATGGCCATGTTTTCTTTGGAAGGTGTACCAAATACGAGTACTTTGTTTTTCTGGACATAGTGTTGAGAAATATGGCCACTACAGAAAAAGCAGGAAGCATTGCGTCGGTGTGGCTGTGGAAGCAAAACTTTGGCATGGCCTACCTCGAAAGTTAGGACGTGTGAGATCGATATGTATGAGCTCTGTGATCGAAGTGTGAAACCTCTCAGATCCAGCCACAAACTGACGGTAAATCATCAAAGGAGATGTCTGCAGCTACAAGCAACCGTGTTTTATATACACGTTATCTACTATGTTCGTGTGCATGCGCACCAGCTTCAAATGAGAAAACTAGCTGGAACTGCAGGCAAACCCTGATTAACAGTACGGCGCTGCGGGAATAAGAAGTATCTGCCGCCAGCATTAAGCAGCCCATGGTCACTTCACTTCAGGACCGTTAAAGATTAAAAATCTCACAGAGTTGAAGTAAAAAATAGCACCCTCTTTAATTCGCGTTAATTTTGCTAGAATTTTCAGCGAAATAATTCAATTTCCGCGCGAATTGAGAAAAATCTCACGAATCAAAAAGACGCATATTCGTGGCCTTTTATACCATCGTAGTTCTCATGGTGACATTGATTTGTCAAATAGCATGAACATTGATTGCATACTGCTATTGCAACGACCTACGTCCCATGTAATTTCGTGGAAAGATTGGTTTGCGTTAGTTGGACAACTCGGAAGTTACTCCAACAATGCTTCGAAAACGACGGAATGCCTATGAATAGTTGAAACACAGTTAGAAACCACTTGGAACGCTTGCATCGGGCTATTAGAACACTTTCTACAAAGCTTTTTAAAGAACCCTGCCATAGATTATCTCAGATACGACCCATGAAAACAAAAGAAAATAGAAAGTTACAATGTGCCCTTGTGAAACACGGCTCACACGTCATCGTACCCACACGTCCCGTTGAACGCAGACGTGGGGTCGTCGTGTCCGTCGGATCGAGCCGTTCCATCGCTGACCGATGATTCGATCGCTGTCGCCGACGCACCAAAATAGTCAGCCGCCACCTGCAAGAGGAAAACCGTTTGGACAAAAGGCTCCCCCTGGTTAACGACCGGAGGTTGTGGCGTAATGCTGCTCCGGATCAACTTGCTATTTGTATCTAAACTGAGAGTAATCCTGAGCAATAGAGCTGAGCTCCTTTGATTGTCAAAAAAAAAGGAGGAAAACCGTTTGGACAAAAGGCCTCTGTCCAATCCACCGGATCGAAGAAATCGGCCGGCACCAAAGATCTTCAGGGCAAAAGTATGCCCCTGGAAATGGCAGAAGGCACTACCAAGACGCTCGAGCACCGATTCTTACCACCGTGTTCAAGAACCACGTAATGGGTCTCCGATGGGGAGGTTGCGATGAACCACAACAGCCATCACACGCGTCTAATAGCTGAAGGTAGCCTCACATCGGTGTACTTCACACGCATGAGAAGAGGCCATCGCCATAAATAAAAAAGGATACCTACGACAACCTCGAACTGACTTGCTCCGCAACCAAGGGACAAGAACTGAAGCACCAAAACTTGATTGTCGGGGTCAGGAGATATGTTGAGAGAAAAACGGCAAACCAAACGAGATGACAACAATGCTAGTGTGTTTTATTGAGAGCATAAGGGGAAAAGTAACCCGGAAATCCAGCCCGAAGGCACCTCCTCCGGCCGCCTCGACAGTGACGCGTTCCAGGGCTGGAGAAGGCGGACAAGGCCGAACTTACCAAAGAGTAACCATAGACGTGTTGTTGTCGTCCGAAGCGACTTATAGAAAAGAAGTGAGTGTCGGACGTGGATAAATAGTTAAGAGTATCGACTAAGTAAAATAACGCTATAATGGCTACAGTGGTAGGCGTTGAACAATAACGTAATTGAGGTGATTATGGTTTTTAATCGGGTTCGACTTTGAGAGGCATAACCTAGTTGAGGAGCGTGACTTTAATTTTTCGGATCCACGTCTATAACAGCATATTCAGCCACAAACAAGTTTGCATTTAGAGCTCTCTCGTGCCTACGACCATGTCATCGGCCACAAGCGAACCTCTCCAAGGAAATTTGGCCACACCTAGATGAGATGATAGCTAGGAGAGATGAGTTACAAGTGATTCATCGAGTGCCTTTTATAACCCAGCAACTATGTGTAAATGACCACACATGTTCTTGATGGGAGGAAAAAGTAGCGCTAGTTAATCTAATTTGGTCTAAGACTTGGTATATGAGGGGAAAAGGGACTTGATCCATGGTAGACTACGAGCTTTGTCGACCTTCTTTTGCTCATGGCTTCTTATCTTTGAGGCTTCCCCTTGACTTTGAGCTTGGTTGAGCTTCCCCTTGACTTTGAGCTTGGTTTTCTCTTTCATGCTTTATTTTTTGATCTCCCTCTTAGCATGAGTTTTGATGAATATGAAGCCGCCTCGCCGATGCTTTGTGAATGCCACTTCCCGAATGAATCACATGAGCAGCAGTTGCCTAGGAGGAGGAGGACAGAGGTGATAGCACCAGGGTGCTTCAAATTTGGAGCCAAACTCCATGAACTGTCCTCTTCCTAAGCTCCTAGGCACCACCATGCTGTTAGGTCAAGGAGGAGGCTAGATAGGGTGGAGGACCAAGCAGATTCGGAGGCACTTTATTGAGGAAACCGACCAAATCCCCTCAATAGGCTCAGCGCAAAAGCTTTTTTGCCTTTTTCTTGTGTCGATTCTTCTTGTATCGAAATAAGGATCATTTTTCTTCCTATTCGTCAAAGATTACTATTTCTTTTTTGTTCGGAACTGTCTCTTGGATCTCTTTTGCTTAGGTTCAGGCAAGATTGTGGACAAACAAAGGGAAAGAAAATATAGCGGGGGACAAATTTCTTGTGAGCAAATAGAATTGCTTGACTTGTTCAATTAAGTTCAACTTCGAACTTACAGAAATTTTGCAAACCAGCGACTGAGGCCACCAGGGCGACAACGAGGTGGCGGCGATGCAGCATCAGCCATTCAGCCCCGGGCACTGGAAGACTAGAAGAAGAAGACCATGTCGAGATGACATCGTATCAGCAAACGCCGTCACTCTTAGGAAAAAACCACTACTAGAAGGTGGCAATGGTCGCCTTCCATTTCACTCCCTGACAGGCAAATTTGTTGGAGATAAGAGCGAGTGGGGCCAAAGATAGTGGCAGTGAGAAACATAGAGAGGAGAAAAGTCTCGAGAACTCCAAAGGAGAAAGACATATCAAGCGCTTTATACCAACTGAAACATCAAACACAAACTACAAATACTACTCGGACAAATTCCACGCGCTACTGCCACATTCGTCCTGTAGTATAGACGTTGCTGTTTATTGGAAAACATTTTATTAGTCACCATTTACTAAAAAGTGTTTATTTGGCTTTTGTAAATTCTGAAAAATATAGAATTTACAAAATTGGTAAGTGGGCCGGTCACCTAAGATGACCTAGCCATCAGACAAAAGATATCTTTAGAAGACCAGCCCAGGCCGAGAAATGTTCGAATTACATGGACGAGGTTGCGCGGCCCAGATTTCCGTGATAAGTCCAACCTTGAAAAATACTTGTAGCCTAATTTACACGAACTACGTACGGTCCTGCAGAGCCACACAAATCATGAAGTCCTTTGGATATGAACATGAGACGGAGCAATAGACTTGCAAATGGACGGCTAGTGAGGGCTGCATTTGCGATAGCGCGTCATGTAAAAAAACCTTCGCACTCATACAAAGTACCGTTCCTGCACTTCTGTTGGACGATGGCACGCTGATTTTCTGTTTTGCAACAAAAAGAGAGCAATATTAATGACTGAAGAACAAATATACAATTCTGAAACTGTTTGCTCCGCACACAACTGTTTTCATTCGCTTTGCTAATTGTGCGAGTAAATGGGCCCGACGTTTTGTTTTCTGACACCTGTGACGCAGGATCACCAGGAGTTTACTTCCAAAGACGGAAGCTTCCTTGGTAATGAAGTGGCGCCTCGACCTTTTATACCCGCCAGATTAGCTCCTAAGGTACCAAATAGTCATAAACCTAAATATTTACACGAGTGTCGATTTCAGGAAATCAAGCATGTAAATGCATTTACTAAATACATAGTACTGTAATGTCTGACACGTACGAGAAGCATACAAACTGGATAGACATTGCGAGTTTAGGACATCACTGATGTGACCTCTTGGGGTCCCAGGGTCAAATCAATTCAGCACGTGCAAATATTCACGATGCATCGAACCAAACAACGTCACAAGGTGAGGTTCACAGACTATAAAAAATATCGCCTCCTCCCAACTGTTTCTCTCTCCTCACAAAGCTCGATTCTCCCAACACGCCTCCACGTTCTCCACCACGCACCTATCTCTGAGCCCGTTGTGGCCGGATCCGGTGCCGGTGTCCATCCCGAGCTTCAACTTCAAGGGAGAAACGCGCGGCGAGATAACAGTGGTATGGGAGGAGGGGCGAGATCCCAGCGGATCAACCGCGGCGTCCACAGACCTCCTCCGACCGACGGCCTTCCCTAGGCGGCGGCGCTCCTCTAACGATCTTCCCGTCCCCGTTCTTGTCCCTTCGGTGGCGGCAACAGCAGCAGTTGGGCTCGAGCTGCGTTCAGTGGGGATAGAAGTGAGAGAAAATAAGATTTCAACGGGGATAGGAGTGAGAGAGAAAATAAGATTTCAACCTCTTAGGACTCGGCCACAAACATAGGGTCGGTGCCTACTATTTTTCGCTTGTGGCGATTCACACAAGGTTCTCTAAAGCTTATGACCCATTTTTTGATCATATTGACATATTGTGGACGCACTTGGAGAACTGGGAAAACGTAGTATCGTAACATCTGATTCTACGTCACTTTTACTGTGGTCATTAACTGATTGTGCAGCGTCTACAGAACGGATAAAATTAACATATTGAGATTGTATTACCATCGGGGCACTGTTTCGCCTGGACCACGTTTGAAGAACATAACACCTCTCTAGCTAGCCTCTAAGGTACGCTAGACTCCAAAGCTTTCGTTGATTGAATTGTCTCGCGGAGTCGCAGTCACTCAATATCAAATTAATACTAGCAGTGCGGTAGTTGTACCGCAAGCTATGACGCTAGCTAGCGGCTTTCTAGGTCCAACTCTATAGTAGCAAGTTACAGAGCATCTGAACACTCAGCTAGCATATGCTAAGTACGAAGAAAACGTGGAGCACTTATTTCAATTTTTACTACTAGTACGTGACAGGCACCGTCCTCCCAGAGACGGTCGATATGAATATGATCCAAGCCGGTCGTACGTTGGGAGAGCACTGTAGGCAGACAACGGATGATGTACGTAGGAGCGAAGTACCAGGTTTCCCTTATTGCCGACTGATCGGCCTGCAAGAGCTATTCCGCAGTACTCTCTCCGTCCCTCGTTATAAGGCGCGATCCCCTCAGACGTGAATACCAACACAGCTGGAAAAAAGTCCCGCATGCCCCGCGGCTCCTGCAGACGTGCGCACGGCGCGAAAAATGAAATTTGAAAACATAATTGTAGCTCCGCCTGGCAACTCCACGTCGTTCTGAACATGCCCTCCCGCCAACAACCTGCGCTACATCTCTATCTCTCTCCCTGATTCTCATCCTTGTGCATCGATTAACCGATCACATGCAATGGACGAATTCAACCTAAACGAGCCAATCATCTGGGATGAGATTGCAGATTTTGAAGGACGAGTTGCTGACCTTAATTATGAGCTCGTGTGGGATGGAAGTGACGAAGGTGATCATGTTTGAATAATTTCTTCACTCTCCGTGTAGAACATCACAATTCATCACTCACCAATCGAAATTGTGTTGAACAGATGAGGAAGAAGTTGGTATCCACGAAGCTGGTAAGTTGTAGAATCTGTTTGCTCTGTTTTTTCATATTAGTTGGGGATGGATTTCGTCCAGGCCGCCGGCAACCAAATCTCGCGGAGGGAGGGTCCCCCAGTACATCCTGCGGCGTACGGGGCGGGACCGCCAGGCGGCGGACTCCTCGGCGAACGACCAGCGGGGCATGGCGGCGTGGCCTTCGGCGGATTCCGGCGCCATCGGGCAGGGAGGTCGAGTGGAGCTTCGAGGCAGTGGCGGAGCTCGCCGTAGGGCAAGGGCGGGCGGCCGCCCGACCTTAAATCCCTCCGCCTAGCCTCCGCCGCCCGATCCCTCCGCGGCTCCGCGCAGCCTCCGCCGGCCGCAGGAAGCCCCGGCCGCCGCCTCGGCGGCTCCTCCCGCCGCAGCCCCACCTCAATTTTTTTTGGGTCCTCCGCCACTGCTTCGAGGTGGTTGATGAGGAGGGCTGCCTGACAGGAAGATGGTGTTGGGGGTCTGCGAGATGGCGACCGTGGAGCGCCATAGTGCTTGCGAGCAGGGCGCGACGACCTCATGAAGGAGAAGGAGGAGCGCCATAGTGCTTGCCGCGAGCGCTATAGGGCGAGAGCTCAGGAGAAGGAGCAGAGAGAAGATGAGATGGATAGATGGAGAGCTTTGCTTTGCTGTGTTGATGGAGTAGATGGAGTAGATGAGATGGATAGATGGAGTACATGATAAAGCAGTGGAGGAGTATTTAGTTTGCTAAGTTGATTTCTTTAGTTCATCTCGCAGGGAGAAAATGGTGCTTGTTTCTTTAATTTTCTCACATGAAAACGTTTGTTTTTTTGTTTTTCATACGATAGTCTTTTTCCTCCAGATGTGTTGCCCATGGAAGCAGCGTTCGATGTCGACAACTTGCCCGGAGTGGAAGAACATGGTTCGCGTGCCTTCATTTTCGTTCTGAGCATGTTCTTCCTTCGGTCAATGTTCGTTTTATTTTGCGTTACCAATTTCATGAACAGATGCCGATGAAATTGCTGACTCAAATTTGGCAAGTATGGATGCACTTGACAATGAGAACGGTAAGTTCAATTATGGCAGTCCCTCTAGTATGTTTGTTTGCCAAAAATTTTCTTATTTTGCAGAAATACATCAAGCTGTCAGTATGACGAGGAGGAATCACTACACTGATGATACAAAAAGAATCATTTACTCCATGCTTTTAGAGAGAAGTACAATCGGCAAATTGAAGAATGGAGTGATGAAATCTGTTTCTATTGACACGGGCGTGCCATTGAGAGTTGTCCAACGTATATGGAGGTCAGGGCAGCTAGGTGGTGGGGTGCATGCTGTTTGTAGCAAGAGATCAGGAAATTGTGGTCCCAAAAAAATTATCTTCAACCCTGACGCCATTCGAGATGTGCCTCTAAGGAATCGCACTACTATCAGAGATCTAGCAAGCGCTATGAATGTCTCGAAGAGCACATTATTCAGAAGGTTGAAGGAAGGAAAATTTAGAAGGCACACGAATGACATCAAATTCACCTTAACCGACGATAACAAGAAATCACGTGTGCGCTTTTGCATCTCTATGCTGCACAGCCAGAGCATTCCTCATGAACCAACTTTTAGAGGTTCGTACGACATTGTATACATTGATGAGAAGTGGTTCTATAGGACGAGGAAAAATAAAAATTATTACTTGGCACTTGATGAAGACAGACCGCAGAGAACTGTGAAAAGCAAGAATTTCATTGAGAAGGTTATGTTCCTTGCTGCAATTACAAGACCTAGGTTTGATGCTCAGGGTAACCCTACTTTCTCAGGGAAAATTGGCATATTCCCTTTCACTTATGTAGAGCCAGCAAAGAGGACAAGTGTTAACAGGCCTGCAGGTTCTTTTGAACTGTAGTTTTAATTTCCAGTTTGCTTGAATAATTGAATTTTGTGAGCGAGCATTGCATACATGAATACATACTTCAATGTCGTCAATAAACATTTCCACACGATTACATAATGTACTGCAGGTACGTTGATCACGAAGGCAATGACATCTGTGACGAAGCAAACAAGCCGAGCTTATCTTGTGAACAAGGTCTTGCCAGCCATTAAAGAAAGATGGCCAATACAGGACCGAGGAGATCCTATATTCATCCAACAAGACAATGCGAAAACGCATATTTCAATTGATGATGAGGAATTTTGTCGAGCATCAAAAGAAGACGGATTTGACATCCGTTTGATGTGCCAGCCGCCTAATTCCCCTGACCTTAATGTATTGGACCTTGGTTTTTTTGCAGCTATTCAATCCTTATTTCAAAAGTCAACTCCACAATCCGTTGAAGATATTGTCGCGAAGGTCATCAAAGCATATGAAGATTATCCAATTGAAAGGTCTAACCATGTGTTCCTCACTCACCAATCATGCATGAGAGAGATACTTCGGGAGCGAGGAGGCCAACACTATGCTATTCCTCACATGAAGAAGCAAAGTTTAGAGAGGATTGGTGCTCTCCCAACAATATTGCAATGTGATGCTCAGATTGTTGCAGAAGCCATGCAGTTTGTCATTTAGAGCAAGTAGTACAAAGCCAGGAATTTAGGTCAAGCATTCGGCATTTTGGATACCCTACAGTGCACATATTGAACTTAAGGAATTTTTTTGGTTTTGTGTATATGACTTCTATATCTCATATTGAAGGAGAAGAAAAAACAAATGCTACTTTTGACTTATTGTAATGATATTTGCATATAACACTTGTAGTAATGGTTGTTGACTCAACTAATTTTTTGATATGGCTGGAGGATTAAATCCATCTTAGAGAAAACTGAGGAAAAAAGGATTAAACCCATGGTTGATATAACTGAGATATGTACAGCTGGCTTAATTTGTATGAGCATTTGATCATTAGAATTTGCAGTGATTTAGGTGAAGCATAATGTTCCATCCTCTGTCATTCAAAATGGAAGTCCAGATTGCACCCATTATCCTAACAGGACTTAGTGTAAGCGGTGATGGTTGGTGATATCGCACAGATCAAACACATTCCATCATGTTCAGGTAATAAGGGAATTGAAATTTAAATGGATTCATTTTCTTTGATCTTCCCAGCTGGATATGAATGACATCAGTAGCAGCACAAAACAGAGTAAGAAGGGAACAAATTTCACATTGGCATAGGTTAACACAAATACTCCAAATTCATTCACATTTGCGTTCTATCTTTTCAATGCATTGCGAAAACATTGCTTCATACAAACAATGCACAAATAATTCCTGGCTGCACAAAACAGAGTAACACAATCCTTAGCAATCCTTCACTGCTGTTCACAATCCTTCGCAATCCTTCGCAATCCTGGCTGCACAAAACAGAGTAACACAATCCTTCGCAATCCTTCGCAATCTTTCACAAAATTGGCTGCACAAAACAGAGTAACACAATCCTGGCTGTTCGCAATCCTGGCCGCACAAAACAGAGTAACACAATCCTTCCCAATCCTTCGCAATCTTTCACAAAATTGGCATAGGTTAACACAATCCTTCGCTGCTGTTCTAGAAGCAAATTGAACAAAAACACAAATACCCAGTAATTCCCAGGTGGATTCCAATACCAGCAGGAGCAGCACACTCCAAATTCACTCACATTTGCATACTATATTTGCAATGCATTGCAATTACATTTCTTACAGGAAGATTGGAAGATTGATTCCTTACAGCACAACAGAGAGTACAAGGGAACAAATTCACAACACAAGACATGTATACACAATCCTTCGCTGCTGTTCAAAGAGCAAATTGAACCAAAAACCAATACCCAGTAGTTCATTTCAGAAGAAACTAGGTAAGAGTATTTTCAACATATGCGTTCGGGTCTCTGCACATTGTCGATCAGATTCGTCGATGAACGTAGCAACCCTCTGGGCCACGGCATCCTCTTCGTCGCCATCGCCGCTGAGTGAGTCCGGAACGTGTTCCTCACGATCGGCGAGTGAGTCCAGGACAAATTCTGCGTCCTCGATGGAGTCTGCCGTGAGGACGCCATGGCTGGAGTCTGGTGTGAGGAGGCCATCCACGGAATCCTGCGTCATGGCTCCATCGACGGAGTCTAACGCCAACAGGCCGTTGGCGGAGTACGGCGCGACGAGGCCACCGCGGAAGTCCTGCTCAGTGACGACATGGCCGGCGCACGCGGCCACGATGTCCTCGGCTTCTGCCTCCACCTGGCCGTGCCCGCGCGGGTCGCTGAACGCCGGGACGACCTCATAGCCTTCAGCCTCCGCAATATCGGCCCGCTCGTCGCCGCGCCCGCCCCGCTGACCGAACCCTTCGTCGCCGCGCCCGCCCTCATCCGCGACCCCCTCCTCGTCGAGTCGGCCGTCCTCAGCGACCCCCTCCTCGCCTTGCCGGCCCTCCTCGGCGAACCCCTCCTCCCCGCGCCAGCCCTCCTCGCCGCGCCGGCACTCCTCGGCGAACCCCTCCTCGTCGCGCCCGGCCGCCTCAGCTGCCGCCTCGTCGCCACGCCAGCACGGGTGGGCGACCGCCTCGTCGCCGCGCCCGCCTTGGAACTCGTCGCCGCGCCCGCCTTGGACCTCGTCGCCGCGCCCGCCCACCCCCCCGTCGCCGCGCCCGGCCGCCTCAGCTACCGCCTCGTCGCCACGCCAGCACGGGTGGGCGACCGCCTCGTCGCCGCGCCCGCCCACCCCCTCGTCGCCGCGCCCGCCGACCCCCTCGTCGCCGCGCCACTCCCGAAGCATCTCGTCGCCTTCGGATTTCCCCGCACATGGAAGATGGGGACTGATACTCGTAAAAGACT
>JAGXJF010001004.1:0-73053 GCA_019208055.1 Stipa capillata | reverse complement strand
ATCATTTGTGTTGGAGGAGGGTTTTCGCGCTATCCCTAATCGATGTCAATCAGGATCGCCGCAACGCCGTCAAGGTTCTCGTCGACACTCACCGCGTCAGGGCTGTCTCCGACGCACTCTCTCGCCGCGTCAGGGCTGTCTCCGACGAGCCCTCCCGCGCAACCACTACGTTTTCCTGAGGATTCTCCCAAAGATTCTCCCGAAGATGCTCAGGAATATTCTCCTAGGATTCTCTAGGGATGGGAAAATGACCATAATGGCCTTATGAGTTCTCTCTCATGTGAGAGCAAAACTGTAATCTCGTACTTTTCTTCTTTTCCCCTATAAATAGCCCCTGGGGGTAGAGGGCAAGGGATCCCATTTTTGATCTTCTCTCATTTTGCAAGCTCTCAATTCCATGCCTGAATACAACACTGATTTACGTCGTCGACCGACTCACGCGTTCGCGCTCTCGCTCGTTCTCCCCAAGCACGCCCGGAGGTCGTCGTAACCGTCGGGGGGGGGGTGCCACAAATCTATTGTCTAGACTTATATCTACGACAGTTGGCGCCGACCGTGGGGACATGTGCAAGAAGCCATGTCAATTAGGATGACGTCGAGGAGAAGCTCGAGAACGACGTCAGCAACCGCGATGCACGTAGCCTCACCACAGGCACGGTTGACAGCAGGGGCTTGTCATTGTCATCGCCCTCGGCAATGCTCGTCGCTGACATCACCAAGGAGCTTAGCGGCTCCCGCGTCAACGACCCGTCGGCCGCTAACCTCCGAGCCGACCACTTATCAACCGACGTTTGCGCTGTTGGACTCCCCGCGGCTGCGATTGACGTGGTAAACTCTGAAGCGCGCGTCCGAACGGAGGCCGAAACCCTGAAGCGCGAGGCTAATGAGCTCAGGGAGGCGATGTACTTGAGCCAAACGGTGCGTGACGGCGACACCAGGGGCTTGTCGTTGACATCGCCATCGTCCGCCGTGCACGTCCACCGCGCTGCGCTCTTCCACCGTGCTGCGCTCTTCCGCCGCGCATGTCCGCCGCACTCGTCCGCCACACGCGTCCGCCGTGCCGCGCTCGTCAGCCGCGCTGCGCGCTTCCACCGCACACGTCCGCCACGCTCGTCCACCGCACGCGTCCGCCGTGCCGCGCTCGTCCGCCGCACTCGTCCGCCCTGCCGCGCTCGTTCGCCGCGCTGCGCCCTTCCGCCGCGCACCTCCGCCGCGCTCGTCCGCTGCACGCGTCCGCCGTGCCGCGCTCGTCCGCCGCACTGCCTTCTTCCACCGCACGCGTCCGCCGCGCACGTCTGCCGCGCTCGTCCGCCGCACGCGTCCGTCGTGCCGCGCTCGTCCGCCGCGCCGTGCTCTTCCGCCGCGCTCGTCCGTCGCACACGTCCGCCGTGCCGCGCTCGTCCGCCGCGTTGCACCCTTCCGCCGCGCACGTCCGCCGCGCTCGTCCACCGCACGTGTCCGCCGTGCCGCGCTCGTCCGCCGCGCTGCGCTCTTCCACCGCGCACGTCCGCCGCGCTCGTCCGCTGCACGCATCCGCCGTGCCGCGCTCGTCCGCCGCACGCATCCGTCGTGCCACGCTCGTCTGCCGCACTGCCCTCTTCCGCGGCACGCGTCCACCGCGCACGTCCGCCGTGCCGCGCTCGTCCACTGCGCTGCGCTCTTCCACCGCGCACCTCCGTCGCGCTCGTCCGCCGCACGTGTCCGCCGTGCCGTGCTCGTCCGCTACGCTGCGCTCTTCCGACACGCACGTCCACCGCGCTCGTCCACCGCACTATGCTCTCCCACCGCGCACTTCCGCCGCACTCGTCCGCCGCACGTTTCCGCCGTGCCGCGCTCGTCCGCCGCGCTGCGCTCTTCCGCCGCGCTCTTCCGCTGCGCACATCCGCTGTGCTCGTCCGCCGCACGCGTCCGCCGTGCCACGCTCGTCCGCCACACTGCGCTCTTCCGCCACGCATGTCCGCCGTGCTCTTCCGCCGCGCACGTCCGCTGCGCTCGTCCGCCGCATGCATCCGCCGTGCCGCGCTCGTCCGTCGCACGCATCCGTCATGCCACATTCGTCCGTCGCAGGAATCCATCGTGCCACGCTCGTCCGCCGCGCTGCCATCTTCCACCGCACGCGTCCACCGCACTCGTCCGCCACACGCATCTGCCGTGCCGTGCTCATCTGCCGCGCTGCGCTCTTCCGCCACGCACGACTGCCGTGCTCGTCCGCCACGCTGCGCTCTTCCACCGTGCACGTCCGCTGCGCTCGTCCGCCGCACGCTTCCGCCGTGCCGCGCTCGTCCGCCGCACTGCGCCCTTCCGCCACGCACGTCCGCCGCGCTCCTCCGCCGCACACGTCCGCTGTGCCACGCTCGTCCGCCGCATTGCCCTCTTCCGCCGCACGTGTCTGCCGCGCACGTCCGCCGTGCTCGTCCGCCGCACGCGTCCGCCGTGCCGCGCTCGTCCGCCGCGTTGCGCTCTTCCGCCGCACACGTCCGCCGCACGCGTCCGCCGTGCCGCGCTCGTCCACTGCGCTGCGCTCGTTCGCCGCACTCGTCATCGACGTCGTCATCGCCCTGAGCTCTTAGGTTTGGCGTCCTCCACGCCCATCCTCAGCGACACCAGGGGCTCGTCATCCACGTCGCCCTCGTCCACGCTCTCGGGCCTGGCATCCTCCACGCCTGCCCTCGGCGGCATCAGGGGCTCGTCGTTGACATCGTCATCATGCGCGCTTTCGGACTTGGTGGCTTCTGCGCCCGTCCTCAATGACATCAAGGGCTCGTCAACATCGCCCACGCCCCACGCGCTCGGTCGCCTACGAGGTTGCGGCTCGCTCGCTCGCCTACGCACCCTTGGTTATACCACTCGGGCTCCTCATCAACATCGCTCGTGCGTGTGCTCGGACTTAAGTGTCCTCCGCCCCACCCTTGGTGACATCGCGTGAGCTTGACGTCATCGACAGCCGCACAGGTTCAGACTTGGTGGCCTCAATGGCCGTCCTCGGCAACATCGCTCGAGCCCGGCGTCAACATTGTCGGGACATGGCTACGCCATCTACGAGCGTGTGTTCGAACTTGCAGACGAGCACGCTCGCCCTCGGTGACATCACGCGACCTCGTCATCCCGGTGACCACCGACCACTTCGGACTACGTCCTTTGCTCCTATTGTCATCGACACCGCACAGGATCATCATCTACATCATTCACGCGCACGTCCGCATTGTCCGTGCCGCTTCGACCAAGCATGTCAGGAGCAGACATCTATATTAGCGTCACCACGCTTCAACCACAAGTGTAGACAATCCTGTCTCAGCAAAGGGCTTAATGCATCGACATGGCATCAAGCCCCCCGTGACAGGTTTCAATCATCTCCGTCCGGGATAGAGTGTCCCTTCCCTCCGGGGTCGTGCGACGATAAGCTCCCCGCGACGTCTGAGCCATCTCCGTCCTGGATAGAGTGTCCCTTCCCTCCAGGGTCGTGCGACGATAAGCTCCCCGCGACGTCCAAGCCATCTCCGTCCGGGATAGTGTCCCTTCCCTCCGGGGTCGTGCGACGATAAGCTCCCTGCGACGTCTGAGCCATCTCCGTCCAGGATAGAGTGTCCCTTCCCTCCGGGGTCGTGCGATGATAAGCTCCCCACGACATCGAGCCATCTTCATTCGGAATAGAGTGTCCCTTCCCTCGGAGGTCGTGCGATGATAAGCTCCCCGCGACGTCCGAGCCATCTCCGTCCGGGATAGAGTGTCCCTTCCCTCTGAGGTCGTGCGACGATAAGCTCCCCGCGACGTCCGAGCCATCTCCGTCTGGGATAGAGTGTCCCTTCCCTCCGGGGTCGTGCGACGATAAGCTCCCCGCGACGTCCGAGCCATCTCCGTCCGGGATAGAGTGTCCCTTCCCTCCGGGGTCGTGCGTGTTTCTTCCCCCCGGGGCCATGCGACGATAGCTCCCCACGACGTTAGAGTAAGGCAGAAGTGTTCTTACATGCGCCACCAAGCGCCAAGTGTTTGCCACCATCGAGTGTCATGTGTTTGTCGCCATCGAGTGACCGATTATTTGTCGCTATCAAGCGCCAAGTGTTTGCCACCATCAAGTGTCATGTGTTTGTCGCCATCGAGTGACCGATTGTTTGTCGCCATCAAGCGCCAAGTGTTTGCCACTATCGAGTGTCATGCGTTGTTGTCATCATACACTAAGTAACTGTAGCAATTGCACGTTAATTATTGGTCCCTGTCGCATGCGAAGTGCCCATGCCAGGAGAAGCATCAATGCACTCCTTGCTACGCCGGTGGGCATCAAAGGTTGTGGTTAGGGAAGGCCACAAGCGCTCTCAGCCATGTCCTCGAGCGCTAGGTTTTTTCGTTGAGAGGTAGGGTGCTGCATACCTTACAACACACTATCTCCTCCGACACGATGGCTTAATAATCCCACCGGAGCACGCCGCGTCAAAATTCACACAAAAAGAGCAAACACCTTGCAGGTACCAGACTTCGCGCTCGGCGCCAGCCATGTGCGCACACCAATATCATCCCGCGATGTGTTCGCATCGACGCGGCGACACCACAGATGTCTCAGCAAGGTACCGCAGCACGCTCCAACACCATCCGCGGGAAAGCACCATCTGGACAAGGGGCTCCCCCAGAAATAAAGCTGAGCGCCCGGCATCATTGTCCCGCTCGGTGTCAACATGCTCCGCCCAGCGTCGACATATTCCGCCCGGCGTCGACGTGTTCTGTCCGGCGTCGACATACTCCACCGAAGTCGACATGCTCTTCAGCGTCGACGTGCACCTCGGCATCGACATACACCACCGAGGTCGACATGCTCCTCAACGTTGACACTCTGCCCGGCGTCGACATGTTCCGACCGATGTCGACTTGTTCCGTCCTTAGGTCGACATGCTCTCTAGCGTCGACGTGCATCTCGGTGTCGACATACACCGCCGACATCGACACGCTCCGCCCGGCGTCGACGTGTTCTGTCCGGCGTCAACATGCTCCTCCGCGTCGACATGATCCGTCCGGCGTTGACACTCCGCCCAGCGTCGACATGCTCTTCAACGTCGACATGCACCTCGGCGTCGACATACACCACAAAAGTCGACATGCTCCTCAGCATCGACATGCTCTACCTGGAATCGACACTTCGCTCGGCGTTGACATGTTCTGCCTGGGGTTGACACTCGCGCCTTGCTCGGCATCGACACTCTGCCCAGTGTCGACATCTTTCATCCGGCATTGACACTCCGCCCGGCGTCGATACTCCGCCCAGCGTCGACACTGTTGGGGAAGGGGTCCCTGCGCTAGCCCGTTTTTGAAGTTTTTCGCATCCGCCATCAATGACCAAGCTGACGCTGTCAAGGCAGCCACAGTGTTCGTCATCGTCCAGGACCCCTTCGATGACATCAAGGGCAACCTCAGCGCCCGTCTACGTCGACGTCGTCAAGGACTAACTCGACGTCCGTCACCGTCGACGACTACATCGACGTCGTCAAGGATTACATCGATGATATCAAGGGCAACCTCAGCACCTGTCTACGTTGACGTCGTCAAGGACTATGTCGATGTTGTCAAGGATTTGGGGAGCTCGACGCCATACAGGCCATCGAGGCTCGGAATCTTGCCCTCCGTCGCTAGGCGTTCGACGAGCGGCATGTTCGTGCTGGAGGGGCCCAAGTAGCGTGAGTAATCTTTGTCTGTCAACTCGAGAGTGGTGGGTGCCCTGCCCTTGTGCTTGTTCGCCGACATCGCAACTCAGCTCAACGAGCAGACCGAGCTTGCCCAACCCTGTGTCAAGGTTCTCGTCGACGATCTCCGCCCGAGTTCGTCCGCACGTCGTCTGTGCGTCGACCGCACGTCGTCCCCCCATCGACCGCACGTCGTCCGCCCGTTGTTCGCGCGTCGACCGCGAATCGACCGCACGCCGTCCACACGCCGACATCCGCGCGTCGTCCACGCGTCACCCGCATGCTGTCCACACGTCGACCACATGCCGTCCGCACGTCGCCGCATTCGCATTTGTTCGCGTTCGTGTTCGTCCGCTCGTCACCGCACTCGTGTTCGTTCGCGTTTGTGTTCGTCTGCCTGTCGCCACGCTCGCTTTCATGTTCGTCCGCCGTTGCCGCGCTCGCGTTCGCGTTCGCATTCGGCTGCTCGTCGCCACACGCATTCGTCCGCTCGTTGCCTCGTTCGCGTTCGCGTTTGTCGTCATGCCCGTGACCTCGTCACCACCCAGGGCTGCGCCCGCCCGCAGCTGGCCACTCGCCGCCGCACGGGGCCACGCGCGCTAGCCACACGGCCGCTAGCCCCCCGCGTCGCCGCCCGCTTGCCACCGCTGGCCACCCGCGCAAAGGCACCCCGAGCCCGACCGCACCATCGCCCGGCCTCTCGCCCGCCGGCGCCCTCTCATCGCCGGTTGAGGCCACGCTCACCGCCGCCGCTCAATGCCGCACGGGGCCGCCACCCCCCCGCGCTGCCGCGCCTTTGCCGCCACCGGCCGCCCTCGCCGAGGCAGCCCGAGCCTGGCCGCGCCGCCGCCCGGCCTCTCGCCTGCCAGCGCCCGCTCGTCGCCGGTTGAGGCTGCGCTCGCCGCCGCCCACTTGACGCCGCACAGGGCCGCTGCGCCCTTGCCGCCACTAGCCGCCCGCGCCGAGGCCGCCTGAGCCTGGCCGCGCCACCGCCTGGCCTCTCGCCCACCGGCACCCGCTCGCCGCCGTCGCCCGCGCGAGCCTGCGCTGCCTCGCCCGCGGTGCAATGGTGCCGCGCAGCCCGCCGCACCTCACTCGCCACGCCGCGCGCCTCGGCCACCGTCGCTCGGGTGAGCCCGAGCTGCCTCTCTCGCCGCGTTGCGCGCCTCGGCCGTCGCCCGCGCGAGCCCGCGCCGCTCGCCCACCTCACTTGCTGCGCCGCACGCCTCGGCCGCCGTCGAACCTGCGCTGCCCCACAGTGCCGCGCCGCTCGCCCACCTCACTGCTACGTGCCTCGTCCACCGCCCGCCGCTCCTCGCCTCACCCGCTCGCCCGCCGTTCCTCGCGCCGCTTCGCCGTGCGATGTCCGCCGTCGCCCGCTAGGCCGCCTCGTAGCCCGTCGTCGCCCGCTGAGATGACCCGCCGCTTCGCCCCACTAGTCTACCATACCGCCCACCGTTGCTCGCTTGGGGTCGTCGGTGCAGGGAGCCAAAGCGCGGAGGCGGCGTGGGGGGGCGGACTGCCGGCACAAGGGAGGGAGCAAAAAGGGGCTGCGGTAGGGGAGTGGGGAGTTTTATACTCCCCCCAACCGACCCAGGGCAGGGAGCTGGCGGGCTGTGGCCCAAGTGGGGGCAGCAAGGGTGGGGCCAGGCCCAGGCGAGTGGGGCGAACGGAGGAGAAAAAGAAAAGGGGAGAGGAGCGGGCCGTGTGCACGCGCTGGTTAGAAAGAAAAGGAGAAGAAGAGAAAAGAGGAAAGAAGAAAAGAGGAAGAAAGAAAAAGAAAGGGGAGAAAAAGAAAAAAAGAGAGGAGAAAGACTGTCCCGTCGAGTACCTCTCGGGAGGAAAAAAATGATTCACGAAGGGACGTCGATCCGGTCTGCGCACCAACCCATTGAGGTTTAGTGTGCTGGCTCGGACGGGCGCTGACCGAGCGCCCCAACCTGCAAGGGGCTACTGTTGGAGGAGGGTTTTTACACTATCCCTAATCGATGTCAATCAGGATCGCCGCAACGCCGTCAAGGTTCTCGTCGATGCTCGCCGCGTCAGGGCTGTCTCCGACGCGCCCTCTCGCAGCGTCAGGGCTGTCTCCGACGAGCCCTCTCGCGCAGCCCCTACGTTTTCCCGAGGATTCTCCTGAAGATTCTCTCAAAGATGCCCAGGAATATTCTCCTAGGATTCCCTAGGGATGGGAAAATGACCATAATGCCCTTATGAGTTTCCTCTCATGTGAGGGCAAAATTGTAATCTCGCACTTTTCTCCCTTTCCCTTATAAATAACCCCCTGGGGGTAGAGGGCAAGGGATCCCATTTTTGATCTTCTCTCATTTTGCAAGCTCTCAATTCCATACCCGAATACAACACTGATTTACGTCGTCGACTGACTCACGCGTTCGCGCTCTCGCTCATTCTCTCCAAGCATGTCCGGAGGTTGTAACCGTCCGGGGGTGCCACAAATCTACTGTCTAGACTTATATCTACGGTAATCTGCAAGTTGCCTCCTGTGATTATAATAACAAGATCATGCCACAAAGAAAGAACCAAATGCTAAGCATGTTCTGATTATAATATATGGTGCAGGTGTAAAAAAAAATGGCACTGCAAAATGGGGAGCTCCAGAATCACAGAATGTTTTGGGAAGAGATGCACCAGTGGGACATGACCCTAGCACATAAATTGCAGTCTACCGACAAAATGTGGATCATCGTAAAAGAGCAAGGAAAATCGTATCCCCTAATCTCGTGAGAGCACTTCTTCCATCCTTGAAAATTATAGCAGCCATCTTGATCCCATAGCTAGGAATACATGGTGCCTCCTGGTACCTCTTCATACCACCGCATAGATGGTAACTCCACAACCCCAACGCCCCCCCGGGGTGGTCGATGCGCTCACAGATAAAAGCTCTCCATCCCCGGTGCAGTCGACACTTGACCAGAGAAGTTCTTGAAGAAGCCCTCCCTGACCCGCCGCTAGTAGGCCCGCGCGGCCGCCTCTCTGCCCCGCAGGCTCCCGTGCCACCATCCTGCTCTGTCTCTACCGGAGGCAGCTCTCCGACGAGAAGTGCGTCGACGTCTTCTACACCGCCATGCCCACCGAGGTCGTCGAGGAGGACGACGTCACCTCCCACAGCATCTTGCCGGCCACCATGTCGCAGCCCCGCCCGGGAACCTCAAAGATCGATTCTTTGGACCCGGCCACCGAGGTGTAGCCAGTCAAGCACGTCGATGTCCCCAACGGCGACCCGAAGCTGGCAGCCGTCGGGATTCACCAGCGGCGGGGCGGCGACGCTGCTGTGAGAAGAGGAGGCGAGAACGGCGTGGTGAAGGACGAGCACTGCTTCCACTTGGAGGAGGAGGTGCATATGGAGGAGTTGGCAGAGCAAGCTGTGGAAGACGTGCGTGTATGCCATCACCTTAGGCATGCTCGTCGCGCTGCTGCTGGGGCTCAACATGTCATAGAGTGCCATAACCGCCGCCCTCGCCCTCATCGTGCTCGACTTCAAGGACGCCCGCCCCTGCCTCGAGAAGGTAATTAACCAACTGTCATCACTGCTCCTACACTCTTCTTGTGATTCTCCATGTGTCTGAATTGACGCCACATGTGTGAAAAGTGAAATCTCAATTCCCTTCTCAAATTTAACTTTTGTTTACAGCTTATCTAATTATACAGCCAGTATGTTCTTGCTCCTCTTTGATTAATATTTATAGTAAATTAGTGTACTATAATTGCTAGTACTTTCTCAAGTTCATACCTATATTAAACCAATGACTGATTCAATGAAGCTTCATACCTATCTTAAATTAGTGGCTTGTTTGAATGGAAGCGGTGGTAAATTTTGGTCTTGTGTTTTTAGAAACTGTATTGTCGTTTACTATGGTGTTGCTGAAACAATGTTCAGGTTTCGTACCCACTGTTGCTGTTCTTCTGTGGAATGTTTCATCACAGTTGAACATTTATTTTTCTTTGTTTGGGGGAGTTGAACATTTCTTGTTCCATATAATACGTGTCAATTCCCTGCACCACGTATCTAACAGACTGGAATGTGTGCTTGCTTCAGTTCTCCTACTCGGCGCACGAGTGGCAGCTTCAGCAGCGGCGATCTCCCCCGCCGCAGAGACCAACGCCTGGCTCATCCTGGCATGGGTGAGCACGATGGCCGGCAACCTCTCCATCCTGGGCTCGGCGGCCAACCTGGCAATGCACGTTTTGGGTTCTTATCCCATAGCGAAAAAAATAAACCCAAGATCAAAAGATGAAAAAGCAAAGAACAGATCAAAGCGGCCGGGTTTCTAGTACGATGCCGGCCGCACGGCGCATCCCGCTCCCCTGTCTCCCCGTGCGCCGCCGCCCGCCACTGCAGCCCGGCGAGCTGAGCCTCCCAGTCCACGAGCCCTGCGCGCCGCGCTGCGCGTGAGCCGGCCTCACCCCCACCGTGCTCAGCTGGATGTCGTAGCTGCGCTCTGGCTAGCTGGACATGGCGCAGCGAGATGAGAAATAAAGTTACCGTCCTATCCCTATTGTAATCAATGGTAGAAAAGCTCATGGGCACCGGTACCTCTCAAGAACCGCAGAAAAGCTCATCTCGTGAATATCCAAAAAGAAATTAATTTGCCAAATGAGTCTACATTTGAGTAGCATAAAAGATCACGCTCGCCAAGCAAAAGCACCACCGCAGATCATCTTCATAAGAAGAAAGACCATCTTCACCAGCTGTGGAAGCGCGCAGTTAGCTGCCTGACGTCTAAACTGCACATCAGTCACAAGATTTGTGGTTCATTACAAGCATGCAAAATGGAGAAACCTCGTTAATTGTTACTGGAACACAATGAGCATGTAAACAAACCTTAGCTTGTTTCAGTGTGATCCATATATCATCTCTTATGTCTCTGCAGCTTCCACTGCTTCAGGATGTGCTGCATGACTTCCCTCTCGCTGCCTAAAATTAGTGACAAAACTATAGTAGGAACAACACCATCAATCTGGGCATTCTGGCTTACAGTTACGCTGTGTATACCAGCTACTGCCTAAAATTAGTGACAAAACTATATTGGGAACAAAACCATCAATCTGGGCAACATTACAGTCTGCTATTTTTTAATAATGGTTCTTTTTTACCAAAATCAATGCAGCATGAGAAGCTAAAAACACGAACTGGGTTGTTGAATACAGCATTTGATAGCCAAAAAGTGATATTAATAACCTGGTGGTGGCCAATTTCCGTCATGAGTGACACTTCATTTAGTTCCATAAATCAGTAGTAGTGAGAAAATAGACAACCATGCTGCAACACGTCAAACTCCACAACTAAGACTGCTCATTTAGTTAACTTGGCGCTTATAATGTGCAATGATATTTCTCTCATTCTTGAAGCAAGAAAATTACACTCGCGGAACAATTTTAGGAACCAAAAGTTAGCCAGCCACTGAGCTACTTTTACTAACTTCCACCCAAATACAACACGTGGGTTACAAAAGTGCAGATAAAGATAGGAGTGATATTACACCTTATTATAAAGGACTGTTGTTGTTATTTGGTATGATGACCAAAAATAGCGCAGCAATTCCTGGATAGCCGTCCACTGCTAAGAAAATAGACAATTCGCAAGAAACTTCATCAATACAAAAATTAAACGTTTCCCCTCAAAATACAAGAGTTAAACGTATATACAAAAAGCTTTCTTGCATAGTGAGAGAAGATTTTAGAATTGTCGAACAAAATATAAATAACTAAATAATAAAGGTACATTCAAATCAAATATGAAAAGAAATATTCTAGAACAAGCTGAAAGTACAATACATCACATAAAAGGTAAAGTTCATCTCATGTACAGTGAGGAAGACTATTAAGGGTATAATTATGATTTCATAGTGGTCTGGGTCTCTAATAAGAGGTTGCATTGGTCTAGATCTTTAATAGATTGACTTGTAGTCGAAGTCTCTTTGTACATGTATTTACCCATTTAGACTATGGAATAGATTAAGTTACCTCTATCTTAACATGGTATCAGAGCAAGTTTTTAGGGTTAGCTTCTCCCCATTATTTTTTTCCATCGATCTCTTCTTGATCGATTGATCAATCTCTTTGCTTCCCTTCTCTCGATCCCTGGCGACGATCTCCTCTTCCTGGAGCCGCCGCCACCTACCCTGCTCATCACGCAGGGTCGTTGTTGTTGCCGCCGTCCATATGAGATCTTAGTCACTGGCCGCACGCTGCTCTTCCTGCAGCGGCTGCCGATCGTCGCTACCGCCACTGCTCTCCCCGCAACAGCTGCTATCCTGCGCTTGCCGACCCACCGTGCCCGCTACGGTTCTTCGGCCACAAGATCACCGCCAATGTTCATCAGCTGGCCCTTCGTCGGATCTTGCCCATGCCGGCTTCTTGCGTCGGTCCCTCACAACCACTGCTCTCTCTGCAGTGGCTGCGGGTCTCCTCCACCTCATTGCCCACCGGAGTCGCTCGCCTATCGCCCTCGGTTGCAGCTTATGCTGTCAAGGTACACTATATTATATACCCAGCCCATGGACTAGAGTAAGCTAGTTTAGGGCCAGGACCATAGTTACTAGGAATCCTAGCACATAGCTCCATGGGCCTCATGGGTGCCAGCCCAGCTAGCTAGCCCACTAGCATCATGGATCGCGGTGGTGACCTGCGATCCAGTTAACTATGTCCAAGGCAGGCTTGCACTAGTACAGAACTGGTCTTTTAAGACCCCTCATCGCACACGGTTATCGGAAACCCGTCAGCAATGTGAACATCGCATACGGCCAACATTTCAGGCCCGTGTGTGATGTGCCATGGCAAACTGATCCGTGTGCAATGTGAGGCACATCGCACATGATTTTTCCTGAGAAACCGTGTGAGAAACATCGCACACAGGTATTTTATAGGACCGTGTGCGATGTGCCACACATCGCACACGGTTATTTCGGAGATTCCGTGTGTGATGTGCCTCACATCGCACACGGTTATTTCAGTCACATCGCACACCTTTGCTTCATAGGAACGGACCGTGTGTGAAAAAGATCAGTGACGTATTTTGTTTGATGACCGTGTGCGATGTTGTAATTATCGGTGACAGTTAGTTTTGATAACCCGTGTGCGATATCAAACTTCTTCTATTTATACAAGCGGGAACCCTAACAGTCTTTGGCACCGCGCTGTGGCCGCCGCCTCCTCCCCGAGCCCCCCTGAGCCCGGATCCGGTCGCCGCCTCTTCCTCGAGGCCGGCGACCGCTCCTCCGCCTTGCAGCAGCGTTGGCGCCGATGGAGGCTGCCGTTTTCTGTCGCGTTTGTGACACTGCGCTGCACTGCACAAGACACTTCTTTTGGAAAGAGTGTCTTGTGCAGTGTAAATGCAATGTCACAATGGTGACGACGCTCTATTGCGGTTACACTGCACAAGAAAACTACGTGACGCTGTGGGGCATTCCCTCTAGGTATTACCTTTCGAACCTTTGTACTTTGTTATACGCTGATTATACCGTGCTAAATTGTGAATTGTGACTGACATGATTGTGTGCTTCGATCAGAGGTCAAGATGAAGCCCGAGCCTAAGGGGAGGTGCACGCACAGATGTCGCATTCTAATGGGTCCATTTCATGTGAGAAAACATGCACTCTAGCTAGCACTTTCTACCCTAGAAGACCAAGCCCTAGATAGTTCCTTTCCATATGAAACTGAGATGTGCAAAATTCTTTAGCAACTTGTGCGATGTCGAATGTGTTGTACCTATATATATGGTTGAGATGTGGAGTTGTCAAATTCGAGATGTGGAATTGAGATGCAGAAAATTCTTTAATTTGTGTTGTGGATGCTTGTGATATATATTGTCCTGTGCATGCTGGGATGTTATTCTATTTTTCAGATGTGGCAAGCGAAATGAACTGATGAAGCCAGGAAACATACAACGAAAACACTGTCTGGTATGTAAGTCTCATCACACAAGGGCAACATTCCAGGCCCGTGTGCGATGTGCCTCACATCGCACACGGTTCTTTCAAACTTACCGTGTGCGATGTGCCTCATTGAACATCGCAACCGTGTGCGATGTGGATACACATCGCACACGCTTTTTTCTAGTGACCGTGTGTGATATCTCGTTCTGGTTTGCGTAGGTAGCCGCCATCAGTGACAGATTTTGTTTGATGACCGTGTGCGATGTCGTAAGTGACCCCTGTGTATCAGTACCGAGCTCGACTTAAATGCTGCAGTTCGAGCGCGCGGGAACGGTGGCTTGTTGTAAGGGCGGGAGTGGCGCACGACGGCTAATTGGAGTAGCGGCAGTGGCGGCGGGCGGCAGCTGCGGCGGCGGAGGCAGTGGCTTGCCGGGGCAGCTAGCTGTATGTGATCAGCTCTGCTAGCAATTAAGACAGAGTACGCGTATAATCAGCATCAAGTAGTTGTCCTTCGGTTAATTTTTAGATCCGGGTATTCTGCATGCAGTGCTAGCAAAATCATGCCATGTAGTTTTTCTGTTGTTTGAAATCCTGTAGATGGATCGAGGTTAGATGTCGGAGAGTCGTACAAGTCGAGCATACATCAGTGGCATCGTTCGTTTCATGAAACTCGCGGAGGCAGACATGAGGAACAAGGGGGAACGGCTGATTTTCTGTCCATGTGTTGAATGTGGAAACTCTAGACTGTGGGAGGACCCAAGAGTGATCGAAGAGCATTTGTTTCGGAGGGGTTTCAAGACGGGATATACATGCTGGACCAAGCACGGTGAAGAGCCGCCAGTCATGCACGTAGAAAACAAAGACGGCGATCATCATATGCCAAACCCATATGATGGGCAGCCAGATGGCGACGATTGTGATTCCGATGGCGATGATACTGCTATTCCAAATCTGCAACAAATGATACATGATTTCGAGAGCAACCACGATGCTGCAGAATACAGGAAATTCATGGGCTTGATGGAAGACGCCGAGAGACCACTGTATCCAAACTGCAAGGCAAAGCACTCCAAGTTGTCAGTAACACTTGACCTCTTGAGATTGAAGGCAGAAAGCGGATGGTCGGACAGGAGCTTCACAAAGATGTTGGGTCTTTTTGCAAACATGCTTCCAGATGAAAATAAGTGGCCAAAAAACATCTACGAAGCGAAGAAGGTGATTTGTCCCATGGGACTAGAAGTACAGAAGATACACGCATGTAAGAATGACTGTATGCTTTATCGCAATGAGTACAAAGATTTGCGTTCATGTCGGATATGCAAAACTCCTCGATACAAGCGTAAGTTTGCAAAAGACAAAGACAAGGCCGATGATGAGATCAAGATGGGGGTCCCTAATAAGATTGTGTGGTACTTGCCTGTAATTCCTCGTTTGAAGCGTTTGTTTGCAAACCCGAAGGAAGCGAAGCTGATGCGTTGGCATGCGGAGGGACGTAAGAATGATGGAAAGATGAGACATCCGACTGATGCTGCCCAGTGGAGAAGAATCGATGTGAAGTACCCAACCTTCGGCGATGACCCAAGGAATGTAAGATTCGCAATGAGTACAGATGGAATGAATCCATTTGGCAGCATGAGCAGCAGACACAGCACTTGGCCTGTGCTTCTGTGTATGTACAACCTTCCTCCTTGGCTATGCATGAAGAAGAAGTACATCATGATGTCGATGCTTATCGAAGGGCCAAAACAACCTGGAAATGACATCGACGTTTACTTCAGGCTGCTGGTGGAAGAACTACAAACATTGTGGAAAGAGAAAGGGGTAAGGGCATGGGATGTGTACAAGAAGGAGCCATTCGATCTCCATGCACTGTTACACCTTACCATCCAGGATTATCCAGCACTTGCTAATGCTTCGGGGCAGAGTACAAAGGGAGCCAAAGCATGTGTCACGTGCATAGATGAAACCGCGAGTGTCTGGCTTCCGTTCTCGCGCAAAACCGTATACATGCGTCATCGAAGGTTCTTGAGAAGAAATCACCCTTACCGTAACATGAAGGAATAATTTGACGACAATACAGAAAGAGGCGCGAAACCAAGGCCTTTTACTAGCGAAGAGGTCAATGAGATGGTGAAGGATGTGAATGTCGTGCTTGGCAAGGGACATAAACGTCCCCGTGAGAAGAGCGTGTGGAAGAAGAAATCAGTTTTCTGGGACTTACCTTACTAGAAGGATGTAGATGTACGTCACTGCATCGATGTCATGCACATCGAGAAGAACGTATGTGACAGCGTTCTTGGTACATTACTGAACATGAAAGACAAAACGAAGGATGGCATCAAGTCACGAATGGATATGGTCCATTTGGGCATCAGACCAGAGTTAGCTCCAGTAAAGAAAGATAAGGGCCAAACGTATCTCCCACCTGCCTGTTACACTTTATCCAAGAAGGAAATCATAGAGTTCTTGGGCTTCCTGTGTAGTGTCTAAGTCCCCTCTGGTCATTGCGCAAACATCAAGAGTCTTGTTTCAATGGAAGACAAGAAACTAATTGGCATGAAGTCACACGATTGCCATGTAATGATGACACAGATGCCCCCGGTGGCAATCAGAAATATTCTGCCCACAAAAGTTCGAGAGGCGATCATGAGGCTTTGTGATTTCTTCAACTCGATATCTCAGAAGGTCATGGATCCCAATACACTGGATGATCTGCAAGAGGAGGTTGTGAAGACTCTATGCCAGCTTGAGATGTTCTTCCCGCGCTCGTTCTTCGATGTCATGGTGCATCTCGTTACACACCTTGTATACGAGATAAAGATGTGCGGGCCTGTGTTCCTACGCAGCATGTATCCGTTCGAGCGGTTCATGGGAATACTCAAGCACTATGTTCGGAATCGGTATCGGCCCGAGGCCAGTATCGTAGAAGGATATACGTCGGAGGAGGTGGTTGAGTTTTGCACCAATTACATGCACAACTCACAGCCTATTGGTGTGCCCAGGTCTCGGCATGAGGGGAGGCTATCTGGAAAAGGGACTGTCGGAAAAGAAGTCAGCTGGAAGGATACTCATCTATTTGACATTGCCCATTTTACGGTCTTGCAGCACATGACCATAGTTTCCCCTTATATAGAAGAACACCTGAACAAGCTACGACAAGAGTTCCCAAATGTGCCATACAGTCGGATCTTGAACAGGCACAACCTTACATTCAGCCAGTGGTTGCAGAACCGTATCGTAGACGGGTCGATAGATGACACGCTAACGTGGTTGACCAAGGGGCCAGCATTTACAGTTCATAGTTGGGAAGCGTACGACCTGAATGGGTACACGTTCTATACGAAGGATCGAGATGAGAAGACCACATTTCAGAATAGCTCTGTCGAGTGGAAGCCATATATACAGATGGACAGAAGGAATTTTACTACGGGACCATAAAGGAGATTGGGAGCTTGACTACGTGACATTCTGGATTCCACTGTTCAAGTGCAAATGGGTCGATCTCAGACATGTCGAAGTCGACAATTACGGCCATACTTATGTCAACCTCACCAAATTGGGTTACATGAATGAACCCTTCATTTTAGCCTCCCAAGCTACCCAAATTTTCTATGTAAAAGACCTCGCACATAAGAACTGCCATGTAGTGATGCATGGAAAAAGGAGGATCGTAGGAGTTGAGAATGTTGTCGACGAGGATGAATACAACCAATTCGATGAGTTGCCACCTATTGGAGAACGCATAAGAATCGACGAGCAAGACCAAGGGGAAACTTGCCACTACGTACGCCAAGATCATTCCGACGGACTAGTGTACAAAGGAAGTCATCATGTAGTGGATTCATGATTTATTTTGAATCTGGCCTAGTACTCAAATTTGTTTTTGAGCCAAATCTGTACTCTTTTTGAATATGCAATCTGTTGAAGTTAGCAAATTATGTTTCGAAAAGTGATCGCACAATTATCTTGTGGAGTCATCGCGGAATTTTGATTCTAATAGTCATATATGTCGAATACCTAATCGGTTGTACTGTAGAGGATCATATCCTCACATCGCACACGGTTGTAAGCAAATAGCCCGTGTGCGATGTCACTTACGTTGCAAACGGTAAACTCGCTCAGCCCGTGTGCGATGTGGTCTTGGTCACATTGCACACGGTAAGAAGCTGCAGCCCGTATGCGATGTGGCCTACCACAGGTCATCTAACCGTCTGCTCTGTGCTTTGCAACACTGATGGAGAAGACATTTTCACACAGATTAACAAGACATTTACAAGCGAAAAGTAGACATTTCGAATGCAGATTTAGCATACATTTGGAACACAGATTAACAACACATTTCCAACACCGTTTAACAAGACATTACATAACACATTTCCAACACCGTTTAACAACACATTACATAACACATTTCCAAACTAAAGCAAAGGAAAATACATAACACATTACATAACGAAAGCAAAGGAAAATACAAACTATCTACACGGACTCCAGCGGCAGATCTTCGTCCACAGGGTCAGGAGTGAGAGCCGAGATATTTTTAACTATGTAGAAGCTCACCATCTGGTCACCCCACCGGATGCACTTCGCGTGGAGGCGCAGGCCAATGTTGGGGTCCCTGCAGCGGATGAGGGTACGCCCCGGCTGATGGTGAGCTTCGAGGAGAAATCCCATGTGCCGCGGAAACTTCTTCTCCAGGATACACCGGACGGCGTACGCACTGGAGTAATGGACGGGGTCGGAGTAGTACGCACAGAGGAGGGTGCCCTCGGTGGGTCCATAGTCGACAAACTCCAGTGCCTTGGCAGTGGCGCGGGAGATGGGCATGGTCATCTGCACGCAGTCCTCGCGGATGGGCGACTCTTCGCGCTTCTGCTTCCCTGAAGAGCTCCCTGCAGCGGCCATTACGACAGATGGAGGAGGTGGCTGGAGGGGTAAGGAAGAAGAGGTTCGACGGAGCACGGCGTGGAATGAAGTACGGAATGAAGTAGAGAAAACCGACGAGGCGGCGGTTTATAGGAGTGAAGTTGAGAATCCGAAGAGGCGGAGGTTAACAGGGGCGACTCTTCGTGTCGCACACGGTTACAGATCTATATCCGTGTGCGATGTGATATACGGAGACCTAACCATACCCATGTGGGATGTTACTCACATCGCACACGGGTGTTACCAGTAACCCGTATGTGATCACTTCGCACACGGTTAGCATTACACACCCGTGTGCGATGGATGTTAGATCCCACACAGGCCGTAATATGTGACCGTGTACGATGTTTAGCCCCATACAACTAGTACCTAGGTCACCCCGTCCGTCCATCAAAACATTTCGACTTCGCGCGCGCTGCCTCGCATGAATTTCCGTCGCCTCCCGCCTCCCGGAGCGCCACCTCGCCATCTCCGGTCGCCGGCTCCCTGTCGTCGAGTCCCTGAGCGCCGCCTCGCCATCTCCCGACCGCCTCGAGGTCTCCCATCACCTGCCTCCCCGTCCCAGAGCGCCGCCTCCCCAACACGCTCCCCGACAGGTTAGGGTTCTCAGTGTCCTCACAACGAGTCGCAAGATAGGGCTATATGAACGCATGTGTTCTAGTGCTGCTTGCAAATATTTGCGTGTAGACATTATTTGTGCCGGCACTTGATTTACTTCTTCTTATTTATGCCATTATCATCCTGTTAGTTAGCTATGACGTCCGGTAATGAATGGCCAGACCTCTCTCCGAGAGAGACCGAAGAGAACTCCTCATCACAGCCGAAAGGGACCACCACTGATCAAGCAGAAACCCTGTCAGCTGTGAAGAAGGAATTAGAAAACCAAGCAAAAAGCCCCAAGGAGTATGGCAAGTGGAGGCCATCGACGACAAAACCGGGGGCTCCTATGGAACCAGAGAAAACGGAGAGGAAGTTCTGAACCATGTGCGGGGCAGTGGTAAGGGAAAGGGTCCCCATTCACTTGGAGGATTGGACAAAGGTTAGTAAGGACCTACGCGACGCCATAGTGCTAGAGATCATGCAACACTTCAGGGTGCCGGAGCAATGGAAAACGCAGGTGGAACAATGTGCACTCTCGAAGGCAAAGGATGCTTTTAGGAATTTTAAGTACGTGTTGCACACGAAGTTTATGAAGCAGAATAAGGAGCCCTTTGGAAAGTATCCACACATTCTACCTGAGCACTGGGCCAGATTTGTGGAGATGCGGCGAACGTCGGATTTTGAAGCCAAGAGTACGGCAAGCAGGGCTCTAATCGCGAAGAACAAACACCCCCATAGAATGGGGTTCAAAGGATACTATGGGAAGCGGAAGATTTGGGACAGGGAGGACGAGAACCTATGCCTTTGGGGAGCCGATGTGCCTTTTCCTGATGTTGCGACAGATCGGGCAAGAGACTTCCTGAGGGCGAGGTCTACAACCGATTCCTCGGGTCAGGTTGTGTTACCCAACCCAGCAGACCAGGAAGTGTACCAAACTATGGTAAGAGCGACTACCTCATTCAGTCGTCGGTCTATAGTTACGATAATATTATGCTTATGTACCTACTAATTATGTCTTTATGTGCAGAAAGAGCTAAGCATCCAGGCTTCGCAAGGCTCATTTCAGCCTCAAGGCTGCAATGACATTCTCACGGCCGCATTGGGAACCAAGGAGCCCTCGGGTCGTTGTAGGGCAATCGGGACCAATGTTGCCCGTAGGAAGGCCTTCCCTCAAGACGTGGAGGAGATGCGTGCGAGGAAAAGGGCGAGAGCAGAGCAGAAAAAAGAAGAGATGAAAAAAGAGATACTCACCCAATTTGCGGGCATGATGGACGAAAGGCTCGCGAAAGAAAGAGCTGCGTGGGAGGAGGCGTACAGGTCGCAAGCGGTTGAAGCTGCTGCACACCCAAGCCCCGGTGCACGCAGGAGTAGCTGTGCGTCAGCTCCCGATGCGGTTGAAGGCCATGAGGAAACAGCCGGCAGGTCTCCTATCGATGACATCACGGGGCCGACGAAGTGCAAGTTACAAGTGCCAACAGCGCACATGGCTTTTCCGTTGGTGGCAGCTACCGGATTGGTTCATCCACCGGCTGAGGGAGCTACCGTGCATGGTGTACCAATACAGCCAGGGTTCGCGAGGTGCACCGTCGATAAAGTCGAGCCTGGCTTCCAGGGCCTCCCGCTATTCCACGTAAGCCAGGATGCCAAACTCCAGACCTTGGGACAGGCGGAGATGTCCTTCGTCCAGTGGCCGAAGAAGGACATACTCCTTGTGCCCTTCACATCGGCACCGCCTCCTGCTTCCCCACCATTGCCTACTGAATCTGAGCCGCTCTTCGCACCACATCCCGTCATGAGTACGCCGTCTGCGCCGCCTTCGTGCCCACAACCTCAAGGGTCACCCAAGCAAGCGCCGGTGCTTTCGACACCAGGAGATGTTGACTTACCGTCACCGCCCGCACCAATGCAGACTAGAAGTACGAGATCAGCACAGCTAAAGGGCACGGGCAAGGCCAAGGCCAAGGGCCAGGGCAAGGCCAAGGAGCTGGGGTTCATGACGGACGTAGAATTGAACCGATTGTTTCCCCCGGCGGAGGTCGTAAGGAAGTACGTCAAAAGAGAGCCATTGCTGCCCCCCCCAAGACTTGGCGGTAGCAGGTTTGATATGCAGAAAGCTACATGACCACTATATGAAACTATGTGAAGCCGGTGAGTCGAGCATTCCGGTGTGGTTCAAGAAGGAGCATTTCCTTCATGAGATAAATAATTGTTGCACAGTGGACCTCGAGGACTTGTTTCTCCTCTTCAACCTACGTGATCTCGATGCCTCCCTCATGAGATGCTGGACATTGTAAGTATTTTACAAGGAATTCCACATTCTGGCAACTCTCTTTTGTTTCGTAAATGATACCTCTTTTCTTTCGTATGCTTAGGAAAATGATCACCGATTGCGAGGCTCGGAAACAACCGGTGGGTTTCCTCGACCCACAGTTGGTCTCGAAGCAACAAATCGAGGCGAATAAGGAATTGATCTTTGATTATGTCGTCGGCGCGTTGATTGCTCAACAGAACAAAGAGTTCATTCTCCTTCCATACAACCAGCAGTATGTGTGGTTTTATACATTAGCTGTACGTCCATTGTCATCATTCCACACGGGTTGTGATATCTTTTTTTGCAGCAAACATTGGATCTTAATTATCATCATACCTAAATGGAGCAAAGCCGTCCAACTTGATTCCTTGCAAGCGGCACATTACGACTACTCGGAGATAAGGGAATTCTTGCATAGTGCTTTTGCCGAGTACGCCAAGCGTGGAGGGAGGTTCTCACCAAATAGGGACCCGGGGGTCTTGGACCAAGGAGCCGACAATTTGGTGCAGGTAACAATTGGTACAACATTCCTCCTAAGTGGTAAGTAATGCTAATTGATGCCCTAATTGATGCCGTAATTCCTCAACAACTTTTCAGTGTAACCAGTAGCCAGCAGGAACCAACCTTTGTGCTTTTTACGTTTGTAAGCAAATGACGAGGATTGCTCCGAGTTCGAAGACAAGAGGCATTGCTGGCCTCCCTACGGTTAGTACTGTATGTGAGACTCAAGATTTTACTTTTTACCTACATGCACATAAATCTAAATTTAATTACTTCGTGCAGATTTTAAATTCCATGGACAAAGCACCGTTGAGTCAAGCCGATATTGTCGACATTAGAGGACAGTTTGCCTACTTCTTCCTCACGCATGTCATAGCGGAAAAGGGACAATTCAGATCACCTTAATTCGTTGTGAGGTATTTATTTTCTTCGTTGTGAGGTATTTATTTTCTTTCTGTCGGTTGTCAACCTTGTCAGATCCAAACTTGTACGAATGTTGGCTGTGAACTCCTGTTTACGTAGCTGTGAATGGGTCAACTCATATTCAATTGATTCAACTTGCTTATATGTCGGCTGTGAAATGTATGTGATCTCTGTTTTATTTGTGTTTGGATCAAATCCGTGTATTTTGCCTGATGGATGAAATCTGCGTATATATGTGGCTGAATAATGAATTCTGTGAATGTGGCCGATGAATTCTGCTAAATGATATTGTTGCCTGAGATTTTCAATTGTCGCTACTGTTGCATTCCCAGCATCACACACGGCTCGGCGGCCCGAATCGTGGGCGATGTGCCAGTCAACGCACACGGACCAGAGCATTGGACCGTGTGTGATGTGGCTACTCATCGCACACGGTCCCAAATATATGCTCGTGTGTGATGATGAGCAGTCATCGCCCACGGTTAAGACCAAATAACCGTGTGGGATGTGGGACAAATATCACACACGGTTCTGAAACCATGACCGTGTGCGATGTGGGATATTATTGCACACGGGTCCTATTTTGGAAGCGTGTGCGATGTGTATCTTGATCGCACACGGCGGATACTGTGGACCCGTGTGCGATGTCCCGAGCCATCGCACACGGTGAAAATAACTAAATCGTGTGCGATGTCCCGAGCCATCGCACACGAGCTTATTTAAAAAGCCATGTGCGATGTGCGTATCATCGCATACGGCGCTGGACCCGTGTGCGATGTGCCCCCCACATCGCTGACCAGCCCGTGCATACGGGCTGGAAAACCGTATGCGATGAGCTTTTTTACCCGTGTGCGATGAGCTTTTCTGTGGTAGTGTTGCGAAGCCCGATAGCCTAGACAGGCCAATCCTGAGCATCGCTTGGATAGCCTGATGCAAGAATGCATTTGAGTAGGCCACCGGCCCGGCTTTTGGTCAGGTCTAGCTAGTCATATACAATAGATAATAGAACTTACATTTTCATAAATTAAAAATGGCTTAATAGGGGATCATGTCATTCTAAACACCAGGTATTAAAAAGAAAATAAAAGTAACTCAGTATAATCGCAAAGATGTATAAATTACAAAATATCACCTAGTGTGAGGATGACATGTGGTGTCCAGGGCCATATGTCAGTATATTGCCCTAAGGAAACAGGTGGGGTGTTGGGCTTGACACCCAATACAATAGGTACTAAGTAGTTGGCCAACTGAAACCCTTTAAACAACACAACTGTTTAGAAATTCCATCACCCGCAAAGTAGACATATCTTTTTCAAGAAAGCATAGCACTACACTTATGACAGTTGAGAAAATAGGGAAATGATGCTACCGATTCATGACCAAAGTAGAAAGAATGTACCTGATGGATAATCTCGGTAGTGAGACTGAAAGTAACCTTGTTTGTCTGTCAAAGGTACAGAAGGAAGAAATAAGTAAATTAACATCATCAGCAAACAGCAATCACCTAAGTCAATGTCGGACAGGATACAATATATCAGAAACCATCATAAGTTACCATATATTGGTACAAAATTGTGGGCCTGCAACTAAAAAAGATCAATGACATACCCGGCCATCAGCTGATGGCCTGACATCCGCTAGCATGGCACTTTTGAAACCTGACTTTTGTTTTGATGCTTTGTTTGCTTCATCATCAAGTAAATTCTGCAAAAGGCCGTAAATAAGTAATGGTTTCAAGTGAATAAGTTAGACACAAACATAACACAAAACAAACAGAAATTGTATGTGCGTACAGCGGGATTTACCTTTTATGTGCGTACAGCGGGATTTACCTTTCTTGTTGCCCAAAATTCCGACTCTTGCAGAATATTGCCAAGAACAAACTTCTTATGTAACTTCTGCAATTCACTGCAAAGAGAGAAGGGTTCAACAAGTCAATAATACAGCATGTGTGTCTGCTCTTGTTGGCTATTGTTGGGGGAAGGGTCCCTGCGTTACTCCGAACCGACGAGCTTCTCTCTGACGACGTTAAGATCCCCCCTCTCTACGTCAACCTGTTCCGCCCGGTATCAATAAACTCCGTGGACATCGCCGATAGCGTCGAGGCCACGCCCCGTCCCGACGGACGTCAGGGCCGTGCCCCGTCCCGGCGGACGTCGAGACTATGTTTCGCCTCGTCGCCAAGGACAACACGTCGTCATAGTAGCAAGTATTAGGATATTAAGGTATTAGAGCATTTAAATACTCCGTAAAGATTCCTATAAAAAGACCAAAATGCTCTTGATGGTGTATTATGGCCCAAGGGTATAATTGTAATCTCGCACACCCTACTCCCAACCCCTATAAATAGGATCCAGGGGGTAGAGAGAAGGGGAGATATTTTCTCAGATATTCACGATAATTCCCGAAATCAATACGAGAGTTTTCCTTTCTCCTCGACGCGGGTGTTCCCTATTCCACCTCGTCAGTAACGTCACTGCGCGCCCCCCCTTCAACGGACAACACGCTCGCTCGTACTTCTCTAGTACTCCCGAAGGTCGACGTAACCGATCGGGGTACTAAAAGTACACTGCCTAGTCCCGTAGCTATGATAGTTTGCAGATCTGTCTGCATCATTCTCTCTTAACACAAGACGTGGACATTAAACTTTCATCTATATAGCTATGCTTCATTAACCTAGCAGCATGAACATGCTCCTGACGTGAACTATTGATAGGTAAGTGTGTAAAATGTATGCTCGCGAGCGGCAAACTCTGGGACTTCCGTCGTGCTAACGGTCTGTGTTTCAAGTGTGGTGATAAGTACTCCAAGGAGCATCAGTGCAAGAAGGCAGCTCAGTCCTCACTAATGCAATTGACGATTATGGTGAAGTTTCTCTGAAGATACTGTCACTGCCTTGGATCTGCTCGATGACCCTCAGGCTGCAGAGTGTTGCCAGCTCTCGTGCACGCGCTGGCCGGTACCGAGGAGGTGGAAACAATCCGGTTGCATCGGCAACCAAGTCATGCTGATCCTCGTTGACTCCGGTAGCACCCACACTTTTGTGAATTCAGAGTTTGTTCGTCGTGCGGGCTGCCCCACGAAATCTGTTGCAGTTATTCCAGTGTGGGTGGCCAACGGCCAAATGATGCAGTCTGAATTCTTGGGCCCAATCTTCAGTGGTGGATTCAAGGCCATACGTTCTGTCAGGATATGCGGGTACTGGACCTTGGGGCTTATGATGCCGTCCTTGGCATGGACTGGCTGTCTTGTTTCAGTGCTATGGAATGCCATTGGCGCAACAAAACTCTGCCGTTTAGGTATGGCGATCGCCAAATTCAGTTACAAGGTCTTCTTACTCAGCGGCAAGTGACCCTTCAGGAACTGCACGTGGAGCAATACATAAGTGGCTGAGTGAAGTGTGGGCTCTCGCAGTTCTGGATCAGTCCTGACCGCACACAGCTATGCAATCACCGGATTCTCTTTCTCCCGATATCAGTGAGCTTCTATCTTGATGTGTTCCAAGAGCCCAAGACTTTACCTCCTCATCATGCGTTTGATCATGCCATCACCCGCTCCAGAGGCGGGTCCGGTTAATTCGCGGCCATATCGGTACTCGCCCCTTCAGAAAGACGAGATCGAGCGCCAAATTTCAGAGATGCTTGCAGCTGGCATTGTGCAGTCGACTGTGAGTCCTTTTGCATCCCCGGTGCTATTGGTCAAAAAGAAGGATGACAGTTGGAGAATTTGCGTCGATTACCGTCGTCTTAACTCTCTCACTATAAAGAACAAGTTTCCACTGCCAATTGTTGATGAGTTGCTCGACGAGTTGGCCGGCACACGCTTCTTCTCCAAGCTCGACCTTCGTGCCGGTGATCATCAAATCTGTATGTGTGAAGACGACTGAGTCGAAGACGGATTTCAAAACACATCACGGGCATTTTCAATTCCGTGTGATGCCTTTCGGTCTGACGAATGCACCAGCGACCTTTCAGTGTTTGATGAATTCAGTTTTCGCCAATCACATCCGCAAATTTGTCATGGTCTTCCTCGACGACATTCCGGTTTATAGTCGGTCATGGCCCGAGCACCTTCAGCACTTGCGGGCGGTTCTGCAGATTCTTCGGCAACATCAACTATATGCGAAGATGTCCAAGTGCATATTTGCGCAGCGCAGTATCAGTTATTTGGGACACAACAATTTCTCAAGATGGCGTCCCCACGGAGCCCGACAAAACAGAGGCGATTGAACGGTGGCCACCTCCTACATCAGTCATGGAATTGCGGGGATTTCTTGGCCTCATGGGCTACTACCGCAAGTTCGTCCAACATTATAGTATAATTGCTAAACTCCTCGCCAATCTTCTCTAAACATGGATTTGCTTGGACTGAGCAGGCGCACCTCTCGTTTGAGAAGCTGAAGGCTGCTCTCATCCACACGCCTGTTCTTGCCTTGCCGGATTTCTCCTTAGGCCCTGTTTGGAAGCCCCGGAAATATTTACCCTTGTAAACATATTACAATGGTATTTTACAAGTCCCCAAAAAAACCCTTAAATACAAGGGTATTTCTTTCCGGTTGTAAATTCCTGTTTGGGTAAACCCTTATAAATCAGCAAAAGATGCATAAACCCTTGTAAATCAGCATTTTCTCTTTGTCTGCATACCAACCCAACAATTCCAGCAACAAAAAATGGACAACAGCCACTGGTAGCTAGCTGATGAATATGAAAATCAGTCAGAATTAGCACGGCGAACAAGTAACAAAAACAGCCACTGGTAGCACATTCGGCACATACACAAAGCCCATATCTATTTCAAGCCAGGCGATCAACACCTCGGTGAACAACAAAAAATAGAAGTATAGTAAACAAGCTACTGATATCCCCTATACCCAGCCACGCCCCTGTCTGAGTTTAATCGATTCTTTTGCTTCCTTGTTTCAGATATCCAGATCATAAGAGCTGTATATTGGGACATTAGTTGATTGCCTTGACCACTCATGAAAGGCACTTTGACTTAGTATCCAAGTATCTGAAGGACACCAAAAGACACCAAATCTGTCTTGCTACAGAAAGGACACCAAAAGAAGAGAATTCAGAACTAAATGCTCAAATAGCTACCAACTCCTAAACTAAAGTTTCTTCAGCTGAACTCAGTTTCTCATCCACTTCAAAGCCCTGCAAACAACAGGAAAATCAGCACAAACATTACTCTCTGATCAGTAATGCTAAGGTTGTAAAATTTTGTAAAAGATAGATAGATAGATAGGAATACTCTCTGAATAGGTTCTATGAATGCTCCATTGAAATTTTGCAGAAATTCAAAGATAGATAGGAGGCGAGGCGAGCAGCAATGCATTCCGATATATATAGGCGGCATTTGAAATTGCACAGGAAAACACGGCAGGCAGAGCCCCTGAATTTGAATACTAATTCAGAAAAATTCAAATTGAAAGCAGTTGTCATCAAATTGAAAATCTGAGCAAGTATCTATCTATCTGTCTATCTAGCAATTGCTCATTCTTTTTGCTTACAATAGCTGCAGAGCAAGCATCAAACTAAACTAATCTAAACTAAGCCCGAATCCACATCTAAGTATCCTTATATTCAAAACTCTCTTTTGCTTCATCAATACGGGTGGCCAATGCATGGCCTGATAGTCGGATAGAGCTGTCAGGTCATCACCATCAGTTCATGTTGTTGCTGACTAAATCCAGAAACAAACCCCACGATGATGGCCAGCGTATTTGTGCATTTCATTATTCCCAAAACTGCTGTGATTTGAGGTTTCATATATATTCCCAAAACTTCGAATTCACTACATTACAGGATCTAAAACTTAAATACTCATGCACCAAGCTCTAGATGAGCAATGAAACAATGGCTCAAACATCTGAAAGTATCAACTGGATCAGACATTTAAGCACACACATGAACTACAAGTATTCACACTTGGCATCCTGCGAGTTATTCACGAGTATATCACAGGCTACAGCTATCAAAAAAATCGGATCACATATTCACCGCAAGCAAAATCGCATCACAGATGTTGGGGAGGGGGGGGAGCGGCTCCTTACCTTGCTGGGTCGTCGGATTGGGCTAGGGGAGAGGAGGGGGCCGCCGACGAGATACCAGGTGGGGGCGGCGCAAGGGTTAGACTGCCGACACGAGCACCGGGAGATGACGGCGCCGGGAGCCTAGGTTCGCCGCCGAGGAGGCCGTCAGAGAAGCTTGGACCCATCGCTGCGCCGACCTCTTCTTCTCTCAATCTGGCCGAGGAGTCGGGCGCCGGCCTCTTCTTCGCTCGATCTGCCCAAGGAACAAGCTGGAAGTCGCCGCCGGTAGGGCTTCTCGTCGTCGCCGCTCTCCCGTCGCCGCCCGAGTTGCTCTCTCGTCACCCCCGACTTCTGTCCTTTTTTTTGTCCGGCCCGAGTAGCAGTGTTTTTGATTTTCTGTTGTAATTGCCCAATACCGGGGAATTAGAAAACGGAAACGGTGATCCAAACGCTCATTTTCAGCCCAAGCCGAGTAATTTTCCAGGCCCATATTTTACACCGGTTTTGGGCCGAATACCGGCTAGGCCTTACCCTTTACGGTTGAGATGGATGCCTGCGACACCGGTGTTGGTGCTGTTTCTTATGCAGCGAGGCAATCCTATTGCCTACCTCAGCAAGGCGCTTGGGGTGAACAACTGCAAGCTCTCGATTTACGAGGAGTTCTTGGCTGTTATGATGGCCGTGGACAAATGGTGCCATATCTCCAGCGTGGTCCATTTGAAATCCTCACTGATCATCGCAGCCTCTGTTCTTTGGGGGATCAGCAACTGACCACAGACTTACAGCGGAAGGCAATGGCTAAAGTATTGGGGTTTACAGTTCACTTTTCGTTAGGACAATACTGCCGCTAATGCTCTGCCTCGGGTGGGACATCTTTTGGCAGCTCAAGACATTTCAGTTTGCTGTCCAGCTTGGGTACAAAAAGTGTTGAAACTCATATGAACTGAATCCAGCTGCTCAGACTTCACTTGCTCAGTTGGCCATCTCATCACCTGACAGTCAAGGACTCAAGGTTATGCACTGGAACATGGTTTGATCAAGTTTAAGGGTCGCCTGTGGATAGGTGCTAATACTGAACTGCAAACTAAACTGATTAGTGCTCTGCATGAGAGTGCTGTGGGTGGCCACTCCGACATTCAAGCCACTTACCAGCGGGTGCGCAAATTATACTATTGGTCCGGGATGAAGTTGGCTGTGGAGGAGTTTGTCAAGCAGTGTTCCATTTGTCAACAGGCTAAACACGAACACATCAAGCCAGCAGGTCCTTTGCAACCACTTTCCATTCCACTGGGTGCTTGGGTGAATTCACCATGGATTTTATTGAGGGGTTGCCCAACTCGGAGGGATACGAGGTGATTTTGGTGGTTGTGGACCGCCTGAACTATGCGCACTTCATGCCGCTTCGTCACCCGTATTCAGCGGCTCACGTGGCGCAGGTGTTCTTGGATCATGTCGTCAAGCTCCATGGTGTCCCGGCCTCTATTGTCTCAGATCGAGATCGCGTGTTCACAAGCAATTTCTGGCGTGAACTCTTCCAATTTTGGAGCCCCTCCTAATCTATCCGTGTCCGATGATTCGCCAGCAGCAGACATGGCCACTACGCATCAAGCTCACACCGACTTGTTGCGCTCAAAGCACAGCAGCGGATGAAAGCCAAGGCGGACAAGCACCGAACAGAGTGCCAATTCACAGTGGGGGACTGTGTTTTGCTCAAACTGCAACCTTATTCGCAATCATCGTCCCTATCCTAAACTTGCATTCAAGATTCTTGCTGCATTGGTGCTGTGGCATATCGTTTGGAGCTACCGGAGGGATCGGCTTTGCACCCGGTTTTCCATGTCTCTCAGTGGAAGCCTTTTGCCGCTAATTACTCGGCGGTGATCGCCAATTTGCCTTGCCCAGCAGATTTGGCTCAGGGCGCACCAGAGCCGCAAGCTATCCTCGACCGCCATTTGATCAAGAAGGGCAACGCCGCCATGCCGCAGATCTTGGTTGAGTGGTCCACTTTGCCAGCTGATTGCGTCACTTCTGAAGACTAGTACGTTCTTGTCAGCGTTTTCCATCGGCACCAATTTGGGATGGAACTCCAGCTCAAGGGGGTGCGAGTGTCACGCCTCCACTACTCTCAGCCACGGTGACGATGGAGTCGGGACCAGGAGGCCATGGATCGTCTTCAGGTAAGGGAAGTCTGGACAGGGTCCGATTTGGTGCGATCCCGTCCTGCTCAGGGTCCGGGTCGTCACAACAACCCAACCAATACGGGCTGGATCAAGGGAGAGAGATTTCAGGTGGGATGAGGCGGAGGCGGCAAGCGAGGACGGCACCCACCATGCGTAGGATGCCGGTGGTGCCGGGGTCCGTGAGCGTTGTCTTGTACTTGGCGCCGATCGTCATGGTCCCCATCGCGCTCTCGCCGCCGCGGGGCAGCTAGCTACCTAGGGTTCCGCCCGCCGGGCCTCCGCGATGCAACCCGCGCGGTTGGTCGCCTCGCCGTCGCCGGCGCCCATGCGGGAGGGTGGCGATGTCGTCAAGTAGGGCTCGGTGCTGCGCTGCGGCGACTACTGCTACAGTCAAGACACGTCGTGGTCGATAAGAAGAACAGAAAAAAAAAGATCAGTGTGGGCCGCGTCTTGGCCCAAATATCCAGCTGGATTTGGGCCGCAGGCGGCCCACATACTCAGCCCCGTTGGGCCTTGGTCTGGGCCCGAACTACGGCCGATAAGAGTAAAGCTGGACTACATCTCTCTTGCTTTAGAATTTTATAAGCCTATTTAAATTATTTTTAAAAATACCCTAAAAAAGAGTTATTAAGGCACTATACAAAAAACGCCCCTACCAAAATGCCTTGAAACTGTTACCGTGTTGTAGTGCTCGTGGAGTAGATGGACGATTCCACCTAATAACCCATGTAAACGGAATACATTACCATCTCTGTTCTTTCCAACACCCCACGCCTCGCACGATCCCCGAAGGCGCATCACTTTCTCCTCCGCAGCCACGAGATGTGTTGTATGGTGCAGTATTTATCCAACCTAAAGCAAGCTACTGATTCAAGGATCCTAGATGGATGTTAACTGGGGACTTCAACATTTACAGATCCATGCACCAGACAACATTAGTTGGTCTGCAATGGAGAAATTCAACGATTGGATTAATGATCTACAATTGATCGACATAGATATACCCAACGGAAAATTTACTTGGGACTAATGAGACAAGGATTCCAAGTTTCCAACACTTGTTCGCCTAGACCGGGATGTGGATTGGAGCTGGTGCATTCTCAATGCCAAGTCTAGGGTGTTGGTCATGATGACGTCATCGGTATACACTCGGAATCAATGTTAACAAGCTTAACGTGTTGACCGGCTTCCGATATATTTCGATAAGATGGAAGAGGACAATGGCCATTGCCACAAGAATCAATCATAAGTTGTGGGAAAATGCAACCGATCGGTGGGGTGATAGACGCACGGCGTAGACTTCGCTCGCTGCCGTCCGATGAGCCCGTCGATTGATTAGTTTAGCCATTGATTATCTCACATGGTATTTATAAAAATATCATCATAGTTGTACCTTTAGATATTTACAAGACTGTCACCGCACTTAAATTTATAGATATTTATAAAAAAATACACCGCACATATTTTTACCAAATGTTGCAATTTCGTACATGTATATTTGGATGCTACAACCATATGAAGTAAAAGCTGTAACCATAAGACTATAACGCTGTAATCTTTTATTTTTTTATGCTACAACTTCATACATGCGTACTTGCATGCTACAATCATAGGAGGTAAAAGCTGCAACCATAAAACTATAGTAGTGTAACCATTCATCTTACATGATGTAACTGTTTATTTTTTTATGCTGCAACTATTTATTTTTTCCTTGCTTTGCACATGTATGCATTCATGCTGCAACCATAAGAGGTAAAAGCTGCAACCACAGAACTATAGTAGTGCAACCATTCATGTTACATGCTGCAACTGTTTGTTTTTTATGCTGTAACTTCGTACATGCATACTTGCATGCTGCAACCATAGGAGGTAAAAGCTGCAACCACAAAACCATAGTACTGCAATCATTCATCTTACATGCTGCAACCTTTTATGCTACAACTTGGTACACTCATGCTACAACCATGTCACTATTATATTCTCATGCCACTACAATAATCGATGCGGAAGTTGCATGAAACATATGATTAGAGTTCCATGGAGGTGAATTGTTGCGATGCAACATGCATGTGGGAGTTTACATGTGCTGTAAATTATTGTGATGCAATTACTACGGTTGTAACATCTTGTTGTATCAGATAAAATAAATTAGGTAAATGGTTGCAGCATGGCATAATTTTTTGGTGGCGGTGGCAATTCTGTAAATACCTAGGAATTATGAGTGGCGGTGGCATTTTTGTAAATATCTAGATAGGTGCGGCGGCAATTTTGTAATTTCTGTGATTGTTGATCAGACGGTACGGGAGATTTATCTCATGGACCGATCGGAAGGCTGGCGGGCCGGCCGATCAGTTGAATCGATCGCCTAGCCGACGACTAGTACTCGCCTAAGTTGTAAATATCTAGATCAGGTGGTGGATGAGAAACAGTCGGTCGACACAAACCTAGCTTTCTTTTCTGATAATAGGCAACGTATTAATACATCAAGATGATATAAAATACATTCGACATCTGCAACAACATGACGTTAAGAGCCTAGTCGAGACACATTGGCAATGCACACAGCCTAATCATTATAAAAAGGAAAAAAAACATGACAACCAATTGTTATGTCTAGCGAGGCTCGGCACGCCGCGGTGAACTTCAACTTCATTCCTTGCCTTTGACAACACCTAGACAATGAGATTGATTCTCCAACACAATGCCTCCAAGAAGGAAAGAACATACGTGCGCCGCCGTTATCGGACCCAACAACTGAAGGCTAGATCATGGGTTTTCACCCCAGAGAGCAGATTCTATGAAACTCAAAACAATGCCTTCAACAAGAAAGCGGCACATAAACGCCGCCATTGCTAGGCTCAACCAACGAAGGCTAGACGTAGGGTCTTCACCTCGGAGCTCGAGAAACCAGTACTCAAAGAGCACCGCCAAACCGAAGTCCCCCAGTGCTTCCTTGACAAACTGCAGCACGACACGAAAGACATTTGTGCCCCGCACGCCTAAAGAGAAGACATGCCACACCAAGAACAACTCAGCAGCGAGCATGCGCACGAGATCCGTGGATCACGCTTGAAGAAGGAGCACAGTGGTCACCAAGGTTCATAAGTCCGCCAATCAAGCGAAGATGACTCCAAGCCGGCATTGCTGTGCCAGTAGCTGATCAAGACCACGCCTAATAGGGGAAGAAGACGCTGCCTACATAAGCCAGCTCGCCACACCGCCCGATCCAAAAGCCGCAACACGACCCAGATTAGACGGCGACTTGTGGGTGGCCAAGGCAGCCAGTTGACCCAGCCGCCGGCCCACCAGTCTCCAGATACGATATAGGAAGAGCCACGGCCAAGACTATTACATGCTGAGCTGCCCCCTTGGAGACGAACCTCGATGCCGCCAACCCTCGCACCAAATGCCACCATACCACAGCACGCTAGCCAGAAATCCCCTTACGTGCGTTGCTGCCGCTTCTCTTGCACCACTTTGCACTGCGCCTCCAGTACCCTGTTGCCGCCATGTGCACGCTCACCCTCTCCACACAGTGGGCCCTTTAGCCCGGGCTCTTGGAATCCGGTTCAGTGTTTCGACCTCGTGCTTCAGCCACCACCGTCGCTGCTGCCCCGCGCCGCTCCGCCACTGTCGCCGTTGTAGGCTACAAGCTCTTCATGTAGCCGCCACCTACCGTCGGCGCCAGGCCTTGTTCCAAGCAGCGCGCTCCCGTTCCTAGGTGTCGAGGGAGGGGTGGAGGCGGCATGGGAGTGGCACGGAGGGCAATGCTATGAACGAGAGCTCTTGTATTGCTTGCCGATTGCAGTGGGCGGTGAATAAGGATGTGCTAGATTCAATTAGGGCCCGTGTGAAACAACACATGTAATGGCTTGAGGTTGCACGGTGATTCAATTATAGGTCAAAAATAGCGAACGAAAACACCTCTTTTGTTTATTTTAAAAAATGACCTTTTCCGTGGAACCCAGGATGACTATAGTAAAAGAAATCAGACCTGCTTGTGGTTAAACCGGAAGAAACGGGAACTGAGTGGCTCAATGGTTCGGCTCATCTCAACGATCGTTCATGTAATCGGATAGTCAAAACCAGTCGAACCGGGTGGAAACTAGTGAAGCGGTGTTCTATTCTGCAAACCAGCGAACCAGTGTCTGTTTAACAGAACCGAGCGGTTGAACCCATGGGTAATCTGTAAAGGAACGGCGAAACTGCCCTCATGGTTGCCTCCAGCCGCCGCTCTCCCCCGATTGTGCAGGCCTGCTGCGGCTGTGGTCGTGACTCGTGACACGCTTATTTTGTAATGCTTTTACATGGCATCCATGTGCTCAGACATCACATCGTATCCCATCCAAATGCAATCCTAGAACCACTGCATATTGAAAAAAAAACGCATAGAAAGCTTGGTGTTCACGTGTTCTCTTCTTTTTGTTTTGTTTTATGACACACCTTTTTTTGTTCCTTCAAACAAAGACCTTTCGTGTTAACAGGGTTAATAATATATTCTATGGTCTTTAGTAGGTGTGCACTTTATAACCAGCAAGTGTAATAATCTATATATTCTGCGGCCTTTTGCAGGTATGCACTTTATTATCAGCAAGGAAATAATTTATTCTACACGAACTCGTTATCTATATCTACTTATGCACCTCTTAGCTTCTCCAATGATACTGCAACAGTAATATACTCCCTTGCCTGTTCTGGTTTTCAGGGATACGTCAAGATCAGTTGTTCTCTGTGCTAATACCAAGATCAACGAAAATGCCGAAGTCTGATGGAGGTAATTATCACTCTACTCAGTTTGACATTCAAAAGGCAAAAGCAAAGGGCTCTTGTGCGTGTGTTTTGACTCTTTTATATTATGGCTACTTGTGCTTGCCAAATTACACTGCCAATTGCTCCTGGGCACAATATTGCATGCTGCTGATGTCAATATGATCCATTGGTCAATGTATAGAAAACAAAATTTATTTGGGAGCGTAAAATCACATATATTTAAATGCAAACATAGACATCTAGTGGATCAATGACACCATTTCACTCTGAGTGCCAAGAATTAATCGGGAAGTGCTCCCATATATCGAGAAAAAAAATAAAGAGAAGTGTCTAAATAACTTATTTTTGTAATGCTACATTATTATAGTAAGAAAACAGTAAGGTTAAATCATGGTTGCTATTTACACAAATGAATACGGTGGCATGTATATGTTGGTTTGTAATATACTTGATCTCACACCATTATAATATGAAACAATCATACTCAATGTTTTAAGCAATTGGATGTTTTTCAGATGCACACTATTAAATCTTATTTTCTAGCTTTGATATGAGTTGGGTAGGCGGTCTTCGGATGCAATTTTTCTATGTTTGGTTGCATGTTAATAAAGTGATTACTCTATGAATCCTAATACTACCTACGTTCGGAAATAGGTTACGTTTTAGAAAGTAGGAAATAGGTTACGTTTTAGAAAGTAAGTGGTCAAATCATTTTAACTTTGACTACTAATAGGTTAAAAAATATTTAGTATTGAGGTCAAAATAGCATCATTAGATTTGTCACGAAAAATATTTCTAAAATATAAATTTTCATAATTTCTTAACTTAATAGAAGGTAGCAGTCAAAGATGCATACTGCACCAATGTCTAGAACGATAGCTATTTACGAACACAAAGAGTATATGATCTATAATTTAAAAAGCTTTGTTGATTAATAAAGACTAATATGCATATGTAATCCTAGTGATGTTGTCGGTAATTAATCTTCCTTCTCCTATGCTCTAGTTATTTTTTCTAAATCTGCACTTATTAATTACACTACCGGATTCTGGACCTTTGCCGTGTGCCCAGGGCACACGGCGAAGGACGAAAAGCTCTCGGCAAAGCGTTTACCGAGTGTAACACTTGGCAAACACCACACGGCGTACACCGTGCCGGCAAAGACCAGTTTGCCGAGTGTTTTCTATCGCGCACTCGGCAAACTGTTTACCGAGAGTCAAATCCAAAACTCGGCAAAAAAAAGCAACTAAACGGTCCTAACGGCATCTTTGCCGAGTGTCGACGGCATGCACTCGGCAAAAATAGCACATGTGGCGCTCCCACAGCGCTGCCTGCGGTGGCCGTTTGCCGATCCGACACTCGGCAAACCCTTACTCTTTGCCGAGTGTCGACACTCGGCAAACCTGGTGATCAGTGCCCAAAAAAATGGCCGCCGGCGGGGCACCACTGTTGCCCGGACACACACACGCCGGCAGGGTACGTCTATTGGGCATATTCACGCGGGCCCCACGTACGGGGGACCCACGTATGGGTCGGGTTCAAGTGACGTGGCACCGTGTGTAAGCGTCCGGTGTGTTCAGAGAAGTTCAACCCGGACAGCGCGGCCGGCTATATAAACCGCTCAACCGCGCGGTCGCTGGGCGAGGTGGGACTAAATCCCAACGCTGTTTGCCGAGTGTCGAAAAGAGGACACTCGGCAAACGTGATGTTTGCCGAGTGTCTTGGCGAGGACACTCGGCAAAGCTTGCAAAACGCCAAGGGGTCTGGCGTTTGCCTCCCAGAAGACTTCCACCTGCAAGGCAAATGCGCTGTTCGCCACGTGTCTCCGGGTTTGCCGAGTGTCATAAAAGAGATAATCGGCAAAAAATGTTTGCCGAGTGTAAATTTCAGGACACTCGGCAAACATATTTTTTTTCTTTTCTTTTTTCTTTCTTTGTTTTGTTTTCTTTGCTAAACCTTCTCAAATTTTTACCATAGCCTCTAGGTGCCATATCATGACACCATGTCAAGTTTCACGTTTTTCTGACTTCGTTTGCATTTTTTAGAATTAAAATACCAATAAGCGCCATGTTCGGGGTCAAGTCCTAGCACCCTGATGTTTGGAATTCCTCTTCTTTTCTTGGATGAGGCCTAAACATAGACTCAAGAACACAAATAGGATTTTTAAACCCATTTTCGGCAACTTTTTCATGCACTTGCAGTTCAAATGTTAATTATATCCGTTAAATGCCTAGAAATGCACTTAATGGCTTAAATATAGCAAACAAACCCGGAAAAATTCCAAATTTTTACATGGAACATGTGATGGTGTATGTTGAGTGTATAAAAAGTTTTAAGGTCAAATGATGAAGAAACCGTCACTTCGCCTTAAAACCCTACCTGTTCCCTCTCAAAATTATGATTCTTCGTCGGAGATGGTTCGGTTTGTAAGCAATGTACGTCACAACTTTTGTGAAACCTTCTTAAATTTTTACCACAGCCTCTAGGTGCCATATCATGACACCATGCTAAGTTTCGTATTTTTCAGACTTCGTTTCCTTTTTTTAAAATTAAAAAACCAATAAGCCACACGTTGGTGATCGTGTATCGGGACCCAGATGTTTGAAATTTCTTTCATTTCTTGAGAAAGCCCAAAAACTAGACTCAAGAACATAAATATCATTTTTCTACCCATTTTATTCCATATTTTCAAACACTTACAGATCAATTTGACTTATATCAAAAAATTCATAGAAATGCACTTAATGAATTAAATATAGCAAAAAAATCTGAAAAAATGCCAAATTTTAAAATAGAATATCATATGATGTATGTTCAGAGGGAAAAAAATTTCAAGGTCAGTTGAAGAAGAAAAAAAAATATTTGCCGAGTGCCGCTAACCGACACTCGGCAAATAGGAAATGTTTGCCGAGTGTCGCTAACGGACACTCGGCAAAGGAGGGACGCGCGGTCAGCCACCGTGCGCTGGGACACGTGGCGCCCGGTTTGCCAAGTGCTCTAATTGCCGAGTGTCTTTTGCCGCGTTTGCCGAGTGCCCTAATTTGCCGAGTGTTTTTTCCCTCGTTTGCCGAGTGTCGTAAGTTTGCCAAGTGTTTTATTCGATGCACTCGGCAAAGTACGTGTTTGCTGAGTGCCCGTGAAAAGACACTCGGCAAAGCCCTGGGCACTCGGCAAACTATCTTTTTCCGGTAGTGTTACCGTACAAACATGCAAATACAAGGGGTACCTAAGCAATTTCAACTCATAACATTCTTAACATCACTGATTCTTTAATCCTTGGGCAAAGTCAAAATACGCAGCTATTTCTAAACTGAGGACTATTCTCCGTAGATCTTTTCCCAAGAGTTTTTTGCATGTACGTGGCCGACGGTCATCTATCTCTTTAATATTCTTCTCACATAGAAAACCGTATATCTACTGTTATACGAATGTTTTATATATGACGCTAATGATAGATCACAGCGACCAAAAATTACCAACAAGTTGATACAGTAGATGACAAGATGCTGGGCACTTGAAAAAATATTAGAGAAGGGGCTGTTACTGTTAGTGTCATGCAAATAACCTATTCTCTTAGGTTTCATCTCCATAAGAGTGGCTAGGTTTTGATGTTTGCTAGCTAAGCCTATTACAACCTTTCTCCTTTACCCAAGGTTGGGGCTGGCTACCATGAAACAATGTTGTCGGTGACATGCAAAAAATTGTAGATCTTGACAAGATTATATGATATTATTGTGTAATTAAGGTGAATTACTGGTCTTCAGGAATAGTGAATAAGTGCCAGTTAATAGAAACGATGGCAACTTGAAGATATCAAGATACAATACAGATCAAAGCTTTCTAGCTAATATTTTTCTGTATTAGCAATTATAGAACTTTGTACTACTCGTATAGTCAACCAAAAGATATCCCAACTTAGCTCGTATCATCATAACTGTACTACTATAAAAGCTATAAGTTTGATGAATCCAAATAATCTTGGTCATCTATACAATTAGACCCAACGGCTCACAAATTAAGTTAGGCTCTTAAAAATCATCTCATAATTACATATTTAAGAGAGAGTTACAGGAGAGTAAATCCTCATTTAAGGAGAGTTAATAATCTATTTTATTTTCCTCTCTTCACACCCAGCTGATCCCGTGGCCTCCTCCAAATGTCTCACGCTCAATGACTAGTGGAGGAGGTACACTTCGGTTGATATTTAGCACATATTTTTTAAAATATATACTTGCAAAACTTGCAATGCACATGCGTGATTGCTAGTTTAATAAAAGGAAGCAGGTTGCAAGATTAATAAAACATTTTCTTCTTGCGGGTTTTCATCAACGCATAAGCCATAAAATATAAGGTCGCAAAAGTATCTTTCATTAGAAATCTATATACCTATATTATTTTCTCGTGAAAAATTTGTTGTAAAAATAAAACTGTTAGACACCAAATTAAGTTTAATGGCATATGCTTTGTAGATGGTACAGAGCGTCAACTTTTTAACGTGGATGATTCATTCTTTCGACGCCCTACTGGACGTACGCAGCCTACTTCTGCCCCACAAGCCACGAAGCAGGGTAATAATTTCATTCCCAATTTCCCTTTGGATTACTCCTTTATCTTTTTTATTTCTTGAATGCATATTTTGCCGAACTTAGTGTCACATTTGCAACCATTTAATGGCCTTGATCGGCTATCTGCATGGATCAATCAGCTGATAAAGGGAACAACGACCAGCAGCAGGAGCAGATACTCCGGGATTTCATGACGATGGTGAAGGAGAGCATGGTGATTCCTGAACCGTCCGCAGAGCCGCCAACCATCTGCGAGGTCCCCGGGCAACAAGGGCGCCTACACCCCGAGGTCGTCTGCATCGGCCCGCTCTTCGACAGCATGCGCAAAACGGCCAGCATGCTCAGGTTCGAGCACTACAAGTTGCTGCGTCCGCAAGCTCATCATGGAGCGCCACCCAGCCGGAACCTTGGAATCGGCGGCCTGGTCGTTGGAGGTACACGAGCCGCTGCTTCGCAAGTGCTTCGACATGATGATGCGCCTCGTGCCGCGAGTTCGTGCCTCCTACAGCAGCATTTCTTCTTCCAAGGATACCAACGGCGGCGTCGGCACGAGCGATGAGCAGCTGGCGATCAAGATGCTGCTCGACGGCTGCTTCGTCCTCCACCGCCTGCTCAAGTCCGCACGGATGGCAAAAAGATCTTCCGGGGAAGGAAATGGTGGCAACGACTACGATGACTGGACCCAGCAGTTCGGCCGGTTCTGGGTCTGGGGAACCGTGAAGCGTGACCTACTGCTACTCAGCAACCAGGTTCCCTTCTTCGTCCTCCGGAAGCTGTTCAAGCACCTCGGGAGCAACACTGGCGAGCGTGACGACATCCTCGTCAACGGCGGCCTCCAGCTCTTCAGCTCGCTCTATCCTCGCCGGCTGCACTCCGCGCCCATCGCCTGCCATGACGTGCACCATCTCCTCCACCTATTCTACCTCTCCATCGACCTCCCGCCGTCGTCTTTGCCGGAGGAGTCCACCCGCCAGCACGCCGCACTGCTGCCAGAGCTCACGTGGTGGGTGCCGTGCGCCAAGGAGCTGGAGGAGGCCGGTGTTCGGTTCCGTGCACGGAAGCATGGTGCTGCGAGCTTCCTCGACGTGAGGTTCCGCCGAGGCATCCTAGAGATCCCGCCGCTCCAGCTATTCGACTACAGTGAACCCCTCTTCCGGAACCTGATCGCATTAGAGCAGACCTACCCGGACACGCCGGGCCGCATCACCGCATACGCCATCTTCATGAACTGCCTCCTGAAGACCACCGAGGACGTGCGCCTCCTCTACCGGAGCGGGGTGCTGGTGAACCACATGAACGGCGACAGGGACGATGCCGCCATGGGGTTCTTCAGCCGCCTCTGCGCGGAGGCGCACACCTCCGCTGACCGCAACTACCTCGCCGCCGAGATAGAGGAGATTGTCAGGTACCAGAGAGGAAAGTGGCCCCGTTGGCGTGCCGCTCTGGTGAGCAACTACTTCACCAACCCGTGGGTGACCACGTCGGTGATTTTGCTCGTCTTGACCGTGCTGCAGTCCTTCTACTCTGTCTATGGCTACTACAAGCCATCCAAGTAAGCAAAACAGCTCCAGACGTTGCGGCTGCATGCTACAGTGTTTTGGCAGGTTTAATTGTTTGTTTATGTCAGTTGAACGCTGTCACTACTTCTGCTGCACCTATGTTCACTATCTAACCTGCTTGCCTTCCGTCAAGCTACTAAATAAAATGCCTCATCGAGTCACTACTATAAACACGCTCATAAGTGACGGATACCACAGACGGCTGCCCAAAAGACGTCTGAAATAAACATATTGCAGACAGTTCTAGGAGACGCCGTCTGAAACAAATGTAGAAAAAACTCGGCTGGAGAACGTACCGTCTGTCATAGGACAAAAAACAGATGACTCGTTCAAAACACCATCTGAAAAGGTTACACCGAACAGCCGTTTGCAATAAGAGCCATCAAGACGGACTGTTCTGCATGTCTGCATTTTGACCAACAAAAGGCAGACGGTGAATAGAAAACCATTTGGAATATATAGCCGTCGGGTCAAAAACGATCGGGCGGCCTTGATTTAACATGATGTAGACGGTCTCCGTCAACCTGACTATTATTGCTCCTAAAGTACAAAGGGACGGATCACTATAGATGGCTTTTTGTCTAGAATATCTTCCCGCAAGACGACATATTGCAGATAGTTCTTGTTGAACCTCCTGCATTGTTGCTTCTAGAATACGATATACTATAGACAGCTTTTCCCGCCAGCCATCTAGACGTGGGATGGTGCGTGTGGAAATGTGTCTCATCATCTTCTCTGAAACCCTAGCTCTATATATATGCACCGCCACTCCGTCCGCCATTATTCACTCCCATTATGCACCACCACTCCATCACCCTCTTCCGCCACCACTCTAGCACTCCTAGCTCCTCCAGCTGCAACCTTGTCAAGGCGCTAGATACGGCACGTTGTTACGCGGCTGTCGGATTTTTTTAAACTACACTACGAACTCAAGCCTTTCACTAGCCCAATGAATAATTCTATTGCTAAAACACCGTAAAACATTATCTACTGCATAGTGAAGGACAACCTGCAACTTTGTCAAGGCGCTAGATACCGCATACTGGCACGTGGCTGTCGGATTTTTTTAACTACAAGACCAAATAATTAGCCTTTTGTCGGTCTAATGAATAATTCCATTCGTAAAACATAGTGAAGGAACACAGTTCATACATGTGGATCTTGAGTTGGTAATTCGGTTATGCGTACACAATAAACTTGTTAGTACCGAACAGTAATTCTTTGGGAAAATTGTGGTGTGGGAGAGACGTGACAACTAAGTGTGGGCTGCTCCGACAGGTATATAGCCTCACGGAATAGTAAATCTATTGCCTGAAACCAGTAAACAGAACAAATATTACAATAATTTTTGTCACAAGATTGTGCTGATCATCATACGGGTAATAACTAGCACAATTATATTAAACAATAGATCATACAACATACACTACTACAGAATGCCTTATCACAGGTTTGTTGGAAACTACATCTCAGATGGTTTTCTGAACCACTTGAGAACAAAAGTCTGTGATGACCCCATGTCATCATAGACGGTTCCATCATAGACGGTTATGGAACCGCCTGTGATGAGATGACAAAGAGAACCGTCTGTGATAAAATGACATCATGGGCGGTTCGTATTGAGATCGCCTGTGATAAGGTCACATCATAGGTGGTTCCGAATGTAGAACTATCTGTGATAATCCTTACCATATGTGGTTCTTTATATAGAACCCCCATTGATTTTATTTTACAGGAAAAAATTAATTTCATTTATTAGCTAGCCTCAGGATGATGCTAGCCATGCCCTCTACAACAAAAATGACAGCAAGCATATCACAACATATGCATATATATTACAACGATGATTCATAGCATCCCTTTCATCACATATCACATCACATGTATTCAGAAAGCCATTTTCAAAGTATACAAGTTCATATGACAAAACATCCTTATATATCACATTAATTAAGTATTTCACATCATTGTTTGATCAACTTGCCTTCTTCCATGTCGTAGGCGTGAAATTGATCATATTCGTCGATGATCTCTCTCACTAGGAAGGCGGCGATGAGTTCTCTTATTTTGTCAAGATGGAATTGAAGCAATACTATCATCTCTAGGATGGGTGTCTATTATCAAAATAAATATATGTTAAAGTCATGCATTTATAAAAGCAAGGAAAATATAAAAATAATATAGCAAGGTTGTGAAACATTACGATCATTTTTCAACAATATTGTGACCATGATCTCCATCATGTGACAAATGTAGAAGCCACAAACGCTAGTTCCTCCTACTTGTTGTGGCACTAAGAAAATATAGAATTTGGTTAATAGTTCGAGATCATCTTTAGTACAATTTATGATATATTATTGTTGGATATTGAAGGATACCTTAATTCCCTTATCATGTATTAGTAGTGATTGCTGTATTTACCTCCCATCTTGCTGCACCTCATCCACACCCTACGCAAATCCAAATAGTTTGCCTTAGGCATTGTAATGCAAAAAGAATGAAAGGTAGATTTGTGTATGTTAAACATATGATTACTTGTTGAGAAATCTTCCAAATAGTTCCACATCAAAGTTTGCTCGCAATAACGAGTCTAAGTACATAACCCTTAGCTTGCGTAGTATAATGATAAAACGAATCTAATACTCTCTGCATATAGTTATATTGTCATGTTTAGTGAACCGAGGTTACTTAAGGGGATAAAGTTCAAATGAACATAGCTAGTGCAACACTTACGCTGGTTCTATGGAAGAATAAAGAATTACTTATCTTGATGAGCATGCAACACGTTTATCATGTACAGTAAGACAAGGTCTTCATTCTTTTTGATCATCTGTGGTGAGACCACGTGTGGGTTGAGCCCTGCTTTTACGTGTTTTCTTCGGCATGTTTCATCGTTAATCTACATGCAGAGAAGATATGATTTACATTTAGTCTGTATAACATGATTTTAGACCATGACTGTAGAGACTTACAGTGAATAACATCTAATGAGCAACACTTCCAAGGACCAGAGGTTGTAGAGTTCCCACAAGTCAATCAAATTCACAAAGATTTGACATCTCTCTAAGTTATGGTGGGAATGGTCCTTCGTGAACTCCACCTTGATAGTCGTGGTGCATTGTCTGGAAGGCTTCTTGACCTCTTTGAGGTAGTACTCATGCAACTCGCAGCTATAAGTTCCTAGTTTTTTTAGCCTGTCTGGCAATTTGACCCATGGTTCTCCTTGAACGTATTTATTAGCCAATGGTGCCAAAATGAAGTCTTCCTAAGTGTAAATGTGTCATTTCTTGGGCTCCTTGGGCTTCGACTTTGTGCCTCACTTTCTCTTAGTGTTTGACTGCGATGCCTTCACGAGAGATATCATCAATAATTTGGAGGAGTCACTGTTTTCCTTTTTATAAATACCATTGGTATTCTTCCCCTAGCCCGCAAAAATTGCCAGAGGCTGCGAATTTTAAACTACCAGTGTTCCTTAGCCGTATTACCATGTCGTTCCCTCTGCAATGCTGCAACGACCATATCAAAAAACCATCACGAAGAAGCCAACCTAGTTCAAACTTAGAGAGGGGTTGGTTAGAGAAACATGAGGCTTGCTTCGTGTCAAGGAAAATAGGAGAATGATCAGAGAGAGCGAGGAAACTTTTACTCCTAGTCTGAACTCATGAGGACCTGATCAAGCTTTTCAAAGGTGGGTTTTGCCAAGGAATTAGCCCATGTAAACGTGTGGCCCGATAGAGAAATCTCTCTTAGATCAAAAGTATCAATGCTGCATTAAACAAAAACGGTTAGCAACATCGTACCTATTGTTATTCTTCTCATTTCATCAGCAAATAATATTAAAATGCCCCCTACAAAAAAGGTAGAATCTCCAGACCACAAGGTTGTGCAAGCTCAGTTAGAAATTCAGCTTTGTGCTCAATCAGAGCTACGCCATAAACTGCCATAAGGGTCCATAAGAACTTATTCTCTTTGTTTCTAAATCTGAATTTAAGAAAGAAGTTGCCAGTTCAATGGAGGGGATATCAAAAACAACAAGATTTACACCTCAGAGAATACCCCAGACTGACCTATTCGTGGAATCCAAGTCCATACACTAGATGGTTTTTCTGGACCCCTCATCCCAGGCGGTTTTGGTAACACTACTACGAAATAGCTAATTCCAGCCGGTTCAAAACATCATTCCAGACGGTTTATTGAACCGACTAGGATTAAAGGTCTGGGATGTGGAGGTCTAATCCCAGTCGGTTCAACAACCGTCTAGGATTATCTCAAATCCCAGATGGTTGTTTCAAAAAACCGTCTGGGATTTTGTTTTCGATATTAAAAAAAATCGACGTTGGTCTCGGATATTGGAGCTCGGGAAGGAGGCACTGGAGAGCGCCGTCTACCATTAGAGCCAGCAGTCGTTGAAAGAGCATGTAGGCCCCTAAGTGGTTTTGATGGTTAATGGTAACTCAATCTGGGATCTAATGTTTACAATGAGTGTAAGCCGGTTAAATAGGTTCCAGGAAGAAGGGTCATCAAGGGAATGATGATCACCCAAAAGGTACAAAAGTGGCTTCCAGGACAAGGGAATGGCTGTGCTAGGCAGCTGTGTCACAGCTGTGAAGAAGCCGGTGTTGTGCAAGGAGTTGCAAGCAAGGTGATGGTGGCTCGATGCGTCAAAGGCCGTGAATACAGTTGGTGGCAGGTAAAGCCTAGATTTGCTAGTTTCTTTGAGTCCATAGGAAACACCCGTACTATCAAGAGGGATGAAGTAGTAGTAATCTGTGGAGGATCTTTTACTCAATGCTCAGGGTGTTGGACAGTGGTACTGATGCTTTGAGGTCAGTAGCCCTGTGTCAACAGTTTTGCACAAGTGTGAAACTGGTTTTTGTTAGCACTCTGCAGTGCTAGCAGTAGAAAACCCTAGGGGTTAGAGTCACCGGTGTGACACAGCTGTGTCACAGGTGGTCTAGCGCTCTATGACTCAGGTACATCTCTGTACCAGGGGAGAGCTTGTAAATGCTAATGGACCTGCACTGCGGTGGTTTGTCTGTTGAGTCAGAAGACTGTCGGAGGTTCTCTCCTTATTAGGGATCAGAGTAGTTGTATGCTGAGGGCATGTCATGTGCCAAGACCGGGCTGAGTAGTGCTGCTACGTCAGTTAAGGGTTCACCTGTGTCAGCCTCCGGTGACACAGGTGTCGGTCTGCCCGAGCCGGTTATAAGTTGGGCGTAGTGTGTAGCTGTGTCACTGGTGTCTGTAACCGGTGGCTCACTTAATCCTACGTGACAACAGTGTAACGGTCGGGTTTCTGCGAACCCTATATATAGGGGACCAGGGGAGGTCTTCGACCTCAACCATCCAAGCTAGCTCAAACCAGTAAAGCATATTCGACCGTTGCAAACCTCTTTCACTCGGAACAAAAGCAAACCTTCCTAAGAGAGTTAGAGACCTTGAGCAGAAGAGCATTTGGTTTCTCCAAGATTTGTTGCTGCTGAATCCATTACTCTTGGAGTGTTTACTCCTAGACAGGCGTAGGAGTTGCTGGTATTACCCAAACTTGTGTGAGCTGAACCAGTAGTTTGTGAAGGTGATCTGAAGTCTACCTGCTGCAAGGCAAAAGGACTTCCACAAGCAAAACAAGAGGCCTGATCGTCAGGTACTCGGAGAACAAGCACGATTCAGTGCTGGCTATCTCTTCGGAGTAGTCTCTCCAACGGAGACGTACCTCTCTGAGAAGAGCAGGGAACTTCGGTGAAAAACACCTTGTCTCTGAGTACTTACTACATTACTTATAGTCTTACTTTTCTTGCATGCTTGCGTGATCTTAGACTTATTCTGTTCATCTGTTGTAGATCACTTTTTACCTGTGCTATCTTAGCTATGTCTCAGTTGCTATTGATCATATCTCTTACCTGTGTTAGCTACCTGTTACACAGCCAGTTAGGTTGCACATTATTTCTAAGTCTTAGCTCACTTGTGTTATCCACCAGTGTGACAGCTTCGTGTTAAATCATACACAATATTTTGCCCGTGCTGTTCACCTGTTACACAGTTAGCTCACCCTGCAACTAGCTAACGCTTAATCTGTTCAACAAAGTTAAAAGAAGCAATTTTAATTAGCCTCCTATTCACCCCCCTCTAGTCGGCACCTTCGGTCCTTTTAGTCATTGTTGTGGAGGGTGTTCTGCCGGCCACCACTTGGAGCCCTCTGGTACTGGTGCAGCGTGCGGCCACCACTTGCTCCTTGGCCTCCATGACCCGCACAAACACCAGCACACCGTGTTCTGTGACAACACTAGCAGACCGCACACGCACGAGAGCACAAATTAACAAATTAAACAACCTCCCAATCCCATCCAGTTCATCATAGTCCCAAAAAAGGACAAGAAGAAACAAATCACGTCACCTCGCACTTGTTGTGCTCATCGACAGCGAAGCGGGCGAGGCCATTGGTCGCGACGCTCTTGGACCACCAACGTCTCCCTCCAACAGCTACCGCCACCCCTCCACCTCCCCTCCCTCCAGCAGCCGCCCTGGTCAGATCTAGTGGCGGCGGTGGCCAGGAGGTTCAGATTTGGTGGCGGTCCAATCACAGAGCTTGGCGGCGGCCTGATTGTAGAGCTCTACAGCGGCCGAGGTGATGAGGTCTCGTGTACTCTAGAACCACAAGGTGGAGGCGAGGAGGAGCAGTTGTGAGTCGCGGTGAGGAGAGATCCATGGCTGCCGCTGCTTCCCTCCGTCACTGGTTGTGTGATGAGTTTTGGATCTGAGGGAGAGGCATGGAGGCGGAGAGAAGAGGAGCGGCTTGGGGGTGAGAGGAAGACTTAGCTTAGGTTACACGGGAGGGGCCAGCGGAACGGGAATGAATATAAATATCATTGTAATTGGGCCGGGCCGGCAGCCTAAATCTCAGATGGCTATGATTATGAGCCGTTTGGGATTTAAATCTCAGACAGTTTGGATCGAAATCATCTTGGATGTATCGGCTATTCGAGACGGTTCTGAATTAAAAACCGTCTAGAACATGATTTTAATTAAAAACCGTCTTGGATATTCCTAATCCGTGAGGGTTTCTTCGAATCGTCTATAATTAAGCGTCAGATATGCTTGTTTCTGTACTAGTGTAAAACCGACTGAATTAGAGAAACCTCAGCCGGTTGTAATTATCTTATCGGTCCAAAAAATAAACCAACTAAAATAATTACCTAACTAAAAAGGTATCTTAGTGAGTTTAAAAAAATAACCGGCTGAATAATATTTTAGTTGGTTTTCTCTAAAACCCGACTGAGGTATTTTAGTCTAGGCCCAACAGTACAGAACACATGCCCCTTGTCCCCTAGGACTTCTCGATCCAATCCCACCGCCCTTCTCCCTCCCCTCATCCCCTTTCTCCAGATCCGCGTGGCTAGCTCTCATCCCGTTTCTTGATCCAATCCCACCGCCCTTTTTCCTCCCCACAACTCAATCACCACCACCACTAGCACCACCAGGACGGCGGTGGCATCGAGGCATTCGTAGCTGAGCTCGTCATTAGCTTGGGTAGTGAGCGCGAGCAGGCGGACGTAGGCGTACACCACCGTGGAAGCCCCACTCACTGGGCCATGCGTGTCCAGCGAGAAGCTGAGCAAGCTCTACAAATGCAGAGGCAGCGGCACCGCGTGGAACTCCCCGAGCTTGCCGCTACGTACTCTCCTGGCATGTGCATCGACACTTGTAGCGGCATATAGCAGCCAGTGCTCCAAAGCAGCTCTGTCACGGAGAGCGCGCCACCCGCTGGCCCTGCTTCCTTAGCCCGGCCGTTGCTCGCTACTGTGCCACCCGGGTTGCACATGTTGTCGCTCTCTAGGCTTGGGAACACCATGTACTCGCTGGCATCTGTAGCCCACTGGTACGGGAATGCCAGGTTCAGATCATGCACGCCCTCGTGCTCCAGCTTTGGGTTCTTGGACAACGCGGCCCCCCTGGGGTGGCCATGGACGAGCTCGTGCTGGAGGTGGTCGTCGAGGCAGATGCAGACATGGACGACGACGACGACGAGCGCTTGTTCTTGTGGCGGGAGGAGGCGAGAGCAAAGGAGAGGTTCCTGGCGAGCGTGTGCGGGGCTAGGAAGGACTCGAGCGAGGCGAGCAGCGGCACGGCAGAGGAGAAGAGAGTGGAGTGGGAGGTAGAGAGGGAGCCCTTGAGCACATTGGTGTCAGCGAGGAGGAAGCGGAGTCGTCGACGGCGTGGTTGAAGTCATGGAAGTGCGCGTGGTAGAGCTCCTTGATCTCAGCCTCGCTGTCCCGCGTGATAGCATAGAGCGAGAAGAGCAGCGGCTGAGGAGAGCAGCAGCGAGGAGAGCATCGGCTGAGGAGGGCAGCAGCGAGGAGAATAGCGGCGCGAGGAGAGCAGCGAGGTGACATTTTTTCTATTTTTTAGTGAGTATTAGAGTCAGTTTGGTATATTCTGCCGGCTGAGTTCATAAATTTTTAGGGACGGTTCGTAAAATATTATTAGCTCCTTTTGTTTCCTGTCATTTTCATAACTGGCTTCGGTCATTTTCAACCAGCTAAGATGGTCCTTTTTATAGTTGTGGCACCACCTTTTTTCATAGCAGGTGAAGCTTCTGCAGTTTCTGTGCCAGCAATTGTTTTTACCGCACTAGTATAGAAAAGCTCATTTGAGATGGTTGAAATAGATCATCCGAGGTGGTTATCACCTTCGCCTCCAAATAGTAGTTGCGGATATACAATTATGCAGCCGTCTCAAATAATTGATATCCGAGGCAGTTGTCATGAGATATCCACCTCGGATGATTTATATTATCTGATAAAAACCCTAGCCGGTAATGCTGGATAGGGGTTCATTAAACAGTTGTAACTTTTGCATACGGTGTCCATTTGTGCTCCACGGCCACTCAAAATGAAGCTATCAACGAATTCGCCCTCTAAGATAGACTTTTACCCCTCTGAATGAAAAATTGCCTCTTTTGACCCTCCGTTGAACTTCTTCCCAAGCTCCAAATTCTATAATTTTTGTGGATTCTGAATCGTGAAGGAGTACAGCTGCTAGAAAAAATTACGAGCAAAACTCGGTAGGACATTCCTTACCTCGAATCCGAGAAAAAAATCCCGTGTAGTCTCTGGCATGTTCCCACGACGGTGGTGACATGAAGAGGAGATGCTCCTTTTAGTGGATTTGGATGGGAAGGATGAGAGGAGGAGAAGGGTGGAAGGGAGGAGAGGATGGTGGAGGGTGGAGGGTAGAAGGGAGAAGAAGAAAGTTTTGATCTAGATTTAAGTAAAGAGATATATTGAGGTGATAAATTATATATCCCGTAGAATTTTGACATTTTAGGTTTTGAACAATCTGAAGCGGTAGTAAATACATGACCGCCTTGGATATGTGCCTTATCCGAGGTGGTTATATTTAGTCCTCCGCCTCCAGTATATACTCGAGGAGGTTGCGGTAGAACAACCGCCTTGGATGACTTTATTATTCGAGGCAGTTATTCGTGAAGTCCTTATTCGAGACAATTGAACTATGGTAACCGTCTCAAATATTAGTTATTGGAGACGCTTCAGTCCAATCACCTTGGATAAGACATATCGAATGGACATTTCTGTACTAGTGAATATAGTATAGTATAAATAGGAGACCACTAAAATAAATTCAAATGCACGGGGTAGAGTGTTATGCTAGGCGAATGACCACGTTACTATAGGCGGGGTCAATTTCGTAGGGGAGGAGGTTGATGATTCGATTGTAGGTGACGATTTCTCCCCCAACAGAGCACCCTGGAGTCCAATGTTGCCGCCTTCTCCAGGTTGTTGACGCGCAAGTAGATGTAGCCATGATCGTTCACCACCATGCTAAGTTATTGTTGACGACCAGATTTGGCAGTACCCCCAAATGGGCCGAGTGCGTCGGGCAAGGTTTACAATATTGCCGAATCGTGGCCCATGCCGAGTAGTGCGGCGTCCCAGATTCCCGAGTACCCGTGGTCCCGAGTACTGGCGCCCCGAGCACTCGTGTCCCCGAGTACTCATGTCCCCGAGTACTCGCGTCCCCGAGCAGAAGATCCCGAACAACGCTCCCGAGTACCAAGCATTGATGAGATCCGAGTACCGGACCCCGAGCACCTTGACGTCCCCGAGCGCTCGGGTTCCGAGTAATGGCGTCCCCGAGTACTCGAGCCCCTAGCGCTGGCGTCCTTGAGCACTCGTGCTCCCGAGTACTGGCGTCCCCGAGCACTCGGGTCTATAAGTACTGTACGACCGAGTTCAGCGGTGCTGGCGTGTTCAAGTTGTGATATCCCCGAGTCGGCCCGCAAATAGTATTTCCTGGCGCTAAGGACCCTAACTTAGGGCGCAAGGAACAGTGGCGGATCATGGCGTTTAAAGGAAAGTCCGAGATTTGGAAGGATTCCCGGATAATATGGAAAGATATATCGTATGCAAGATGGAGTCTAGATCGCGGTGGTTAAGAAAATCAGAAGATATGGGAAATCCCTCGGTTTAATTGAAGGAAACCTCGTGCACAAGGCAGAGTCTTGATCGTATCAATCAGGGTAACCATAGCTTTAGGAAATAACTCGACTTGTATGGAAAGCCATATCGTGTACGATACCGAGTTGTATTCCAGCCCTAAAGACCGGGCATACCCTATAAATATGAAGGGTATATGGCCGATTGAGGTGGATCTCTCCCAATCGACGCAACCAATCTATTATCTTTTCATCTACTATTTTCTCTCCCTTTGTTTTATGCTTCTCGTTCTTCGTTGTTCTTCGTGTTTCACGGCAACGAAACTCGAGGCCCTAGGGGCGATCAGGTCGACCTAGGGCAGCCCATAGCCGCCGCACTCCCTGACGGGGTCCCTCCCGGGGGTGTGGGGTTTCGGGTTCCCAAAAGCACCCGCCGGCGTGTCTTGCGTATCGCGCTCCCGACGGGTCTCCCCCGATTCCGTGTCCCGCGCATCGCGCTCGGCCTCGGGGGTACACGGTGACGTGTTCGTGTGCGAACACACTTTTTGGCGACTCCGCTGGGGAAGAATCTCTGGTTCATCATGTCTAACAATCAGATTTCACAACTCGACGAGATCAGCACCGATAACATCATCAAGCCCGACTACAATGAGCTATCGGAGGAACATCGCCAAGCTTTCGAAGCATACAAGAAGAAGCGAGAGGAGGAAGATCTGCAGACGTTCCTCGCGAACTTCAAGAAGGATCGTCAAGGGAACATCACTCCAGTCGGAGAAATCAAGCTACCTCCTCTACGCGGCAAGACGGCTCAAACCCCGGTAAGTAGCACGTTTTCCCCAGAACAGATAGCCGAAATACAAGGTTATATTTCGGAAGGCAATACTCTTGTTTACAACACGTTCATGGAAAACACAAGTGCTAAGGGGAGCACGCGCCCAACATCCAGTGGTATTTCCGGTATGACTGTAGGTGTGTTAAACCCTGATCCGACCTCGGTAGTAGGTTCATCGGCGCTTCCCGTGCCATTGAATTTACACCCCAGTCAGACCAACCAACTCATAGCCGTACCCACCAGCCCTAGTCCGATCATGAGTATACCCGGTTCGGCGGTAGCGCCGAACCAGAGCCTGATTGCACCTTCCGTGCACACAAGCGTGGTTAGGCCGATGCCGAGTCACGACTCGGCGTATGGATTACAGGCCGCACCCATGGCCAGTCATCCCACGGCGACTTCGTCTACTCCGGACAAAATTCTAGCCAAGCTCCAGGAAGACATGAAAAGATGTTTACCGAGTCCTTCGGACTCGAGCTGAAGTTTAGAAGTCGGATGTACCAAAAGCCATATCTCGACTACTATGATGCTATCCTATATCCTCCGGGTTACAAGGTTCCCGACTTCGCTAAATTTAGCGGTGAAGGAACGAAAACTACATGGGGAGCATGTCAGTCAGTATCTGGCGCAGTTAGGTGAAGCCAGTTCCATAAATGAGCTAAAAGTGCGCCTATTTCCTTTGTCACTGACTGGCACCGCCTTCTCATGGTTCTCCGCTTTGCAGCCTGGCACTATACTCTTGTGGTCACAATTAGAGCAGAAGTTCCATGATCACTTTTATAGCGGCGACAATGAACTCAAGTTGACACATCTTACATCGGTCAAGCAGAAGCACGACGAGTCGGTCACCGACTACGTCAAAAGATTTAGGGACACAAAGAACCGATGCTACAGCTTGGTGATAACCGAGAGAGACTTGGCCGACTTGGTACTGGCCGGGTTGAAGACCCACATCCGAGAAAGGATAGAAAATTATGAGCTCTTAAGTGTCAACCAAGTCTTGCAAAAAGCTTTGGCTCAAGAAAGCCGAAGCATAGAAGTCAAAGAGATTCATAGGTCCAGACCTGATCGCCCTAGGATGCACATGGTCGAGTACGACAGCTCGGGCGATGAGGGTAACATATATGCTGCCGAGTTCGTTTGGTCCTCCAAGACCAAACCGTATACTTGTGACGCTCTCAAGCCGACTCGCAAGAATCATGAAGAACAGATGAAATTCACCTTTGATGTAGCTAAGTGTGATAAAATATTTGATTCTTTGTTGCAAGATAGGATCATTAGAATATCTCATTCTTTACCGCCGGTTGAAGAGCTGAAACGGCGAGCTTATTGCAAGTATCATAATTCTTTTTCTCATGCGACTAATGACTGCAATGTTTTTCGGCGACAGATACAATCGGCCATTAATGAGGGACGATTGAATTTTGCCGATATGCAAATCGATAAACAGCCCTTCCCGATGAATGCTATGGGCTTGGAAGGGAAGAAAGTTTTGATTCGGCCCGACATAGCCGAATCAGCTAACAAAGACAATGTGGTCCTCGGGGAACCTCGGAAGAAAGAAGTCGGCCAAGCCCCGGGAAGGGAAGTCGTGCTCGAGAAAACAACACGGCGGCAAGGAAACATTGAAAATCACTATCAGAAATCACGCACTCGGGGGGCAGTCTCGAGTACAAGAAGACCACACCAATGCACTCGGGGGGCAACCACTGACTCCAGAAAGTACCCGGGCCAAGTTCATCAAACCCAAGAGTCCGGAAGTCGGCAAGTGGAAGATCAATGAAGCCAGAGCTCAGCATAAAAGAGTGAAGCCGACTTTCGACATGTTGCTTTCCAAATACACCAACCAGGCGGCCGGTGTCATCCCTAACCGGCCATCGCGCTTAAAACGCCCGAGATCACCTCCAAGGGCCAGAGTTTCAGCATCGGGCCGAGCCGCAGGGGCCATGGATGCCGACTCCATGGATGGTGCCACCTCCTTACGCGCCGTACATGGACAATTTCAACGGAAGATGGGGGCAGCACCCAATGGTTCCCTACGCTTTCCATCCAGGATGGTCGGCATTGAGAAGACCCGTCCGTGAGAGGCTCACTCATCCTACTCGGGGCCGACTAGGCGGGGATGCCAGTCGGCCGACGCAGAAGGTCAACCACCCTACTCAAGACCGACTCGTTGGCGATACCAGTCGGTCCTCACCAACTCCTCCGGGTAACCAGCCAAGAAGATATGGCGTGCCAAGTCACCGAGTGCTGATGCTCCCAACGAACAACGGACCAAGAATGGGGATCAATCAACTCGGCAAAGGGCCGATTACTATCGGTAATCTAGTCAACTCTAACAATAATGTGATCACTGTTCAGCAGGGGTCTATGGCCAATGACCATGAAGCCGGTACAAGCAAGAGCAGGCCCAGAGACCCCAAGTACACTCAGCCTACCTGGTGTCCTCCTGGGTTGACCAAAACCCAGAAAAGAAGGCTGCAGCGCATGAGGAACCAGGAGAAGGTTGAGCGAGAGGCTGAGACGCTGAGGGACGAATCTTTTAACGAGATTCGGCCCATGGTACCCGCGAAGCAGGTCTGGAAGCCTAAGCGAGCAGAGGACACGACGACTCCCGAAGACATGTCTCCTCTACTCGGCAAGTCGCCGAAGTCGGTAGCTACCACGGAAGATAGCGAAGAGGAAATGGTGGACTACGAGTCTACACCGGTTCACGCAGGTATGGACATAAACATGGTATATTACTTACCTGCCGAGTTCCGTGCTGTAGATGAGAATGGGGAGGTAGCCCAGTTCGACTTCGGCCCCAAGAACGCCATCTTCGAGAAGCCGACAGAGCCGGTGAGGCACTTAAAACCGCTATATGTCAAGGGCCATATTAATGGAACACCGGTGGCGAGGATGCTCGTGGATGGCGGTGCCGTGGTGAATCTTATGCCATACTCAGTCTTCAAGAGGTTAGGTCTGCATGATAACGAGTTGATAAAGACCAATATGGTGCTCAACGGGTTTGAGGGCAAAGAGAGCACAGAGGCCAAAGGTGTGATGTACGTAGAGCTTACCATTGGAAGCAAGACTTTGGCCACTGCATTCTTCGTCGCTGAGGTGCAAGGAAATTACAACGTCATACTGGGCCGCGATTGGGTTCACGCCAACCAATGCGTGCCATCCACGATGCACCAATGCCTTATACAGTGGATCGATGAAGAAGTCGAAGTCATTCACGTAGACAACTCGGCTTGTGTCGCTTTAGCCGATGCGTTGGTGGACTGGCAGCACCCCAATGCGACGTGTCTGTCTGGGCGAGACCTTTCCGGGTTCGACTTCCTTAGTGCCACGAAAAACGGGTTCGTACCCGTATCTTTAAAGCCAGTCGGCGTCGACCGACTTCAGGCCAACTCGGTTCTTATCGCTTTGGTCGATGTGGTGGCGAGTCGGCTACAACCTGGCAAATCCTCAGGAGCCGACTTCCCCAGGGCCGAAGGAAGCAGCCGAGTACCCGCATCGTCAAAGCCGGTTGATGGCAATCGGCTCCAAGATAAGAAGTAATCCGATGGATCACAACTCGGAGTGGTTACAGAAGCGGCTCGCAGAGTATCGGTCCAATAGGAACGATATGCACGAGTCTATAGAAGAGTTGGATAACATGGATAAGCTAGGACAAGGTTTCACGTCGGCCGACCCATTAGAGGAAGTAGACATAGGAGATGGTTCGAGTCCTAGGCCGACATTTGTAAACAAGAATTTGAAAGCCGACTGCAAACTTAAGCTAGTCGGCTTGCTAAAAGAATATGTTTGCTGCTTTGCATGGGAATACCACGAGATGCCCGGTTTAAGCCGAGAGCTAGTAGAGCATCGGTTGCCTATCAAGGCCGGTTTTAGACCTTTTAAACAACCGGCCAGGAGATTCAATCCCGAGATGTATGACCGAATCAAGGAAGAGATCGGTCGACTGCTTAAAGCTAACTTTATTAGACCTTGCAGGTATGCCGACTGGATCTCTAACATCGTTCCCGTGGAAAAGAAAGGGTCCGGCAAGTTGAGGGTGTGCATCGATTTCAGAGACTTGAACAGAGCTTCACCCAAAGACGAGTACCCTATGCCTATAGCCGATATGCTTATCAACAGTGCCTTTGGACACGAGGTCATCAGCTTCCTCGACGGTAACGCGGGGTACAATCAGATCTTCATGGCCGAAGAGGACATGTCCAAAACGGCCTTTCGTTGCCCCGGGTTCCTTGGCTTGTTCGAATGGACAGTGATGACCTTCGGGTTGAAGAACGCCGGAGCCACGTATCAAAGGGCTATGAACCTAATCTTCCATGATCTACTCGGCGTCATACTGGAAGTCTATATAGATGACATTGTTGTCAAGTCGGACGCTTTTGAATCTCATCTGGCCGACTTGCGCTTAGCTTTTGAGAGGATGAAGAGGTATGGCCTGAAGATGAACCCTTTGAAGTGTGCTTTTGGCTTATCGGCTGGGAAGTTCTTAGGCTTCATCATACATCAGCATGGCATAGAAATCGACCCTAAAAAGGTAGAAGCCATCCAGAAGCTACAAGCTCCGACATGTAAAAGGGACGTGCAACGACTCCTTGGCAAGATCAATTATCTAAGGAGATTCATAGCCAACTTGTCGGGGAAGGTCAACGCGTTCACTCCTATCCTTCGGTTGAAGAATGACGCCGACTTCACTTGGGGGGCAAGGCAACAGGAGGCGTTCGAGTTGATCAAAGGCTATTTATCTACCCCTCCGGTATTGAAAGCGCCTAGGCATGGGGAGCCCTTCCGACTTTACATCGCAGCAGAGGAAGGCGTAATTGGAGCTGCGTTAACCCAAGAAGCCGAAGGAAAGGAGCACGCTATCACTTATTTGAGTCGGCGGCTGCTCGACGCCGAGACAAGGTACTCTTTCGTTGAGAAATTATGTTTGTGCCTATATTACGCTTGCACGAAGTCGAGACACTATTTGCTGTCTAGTACTTGCACTGTGGCCTGTCAAACCGATGTCATCAAGTATATGTTGCATAGGCCGATCCTTAGTGGCCGAGTCGGCAAGTGGGCTTACGCACTGACCGAGTACGATTTGGCTTATGAACCCTTGAAATCTACGAAGGGCCAAATCATTGCCGACTTTATTGTTGAACATCGGGTTGACAAGCGCAGCATTGACGTCGATCTTGTCTCGCTAGTACCATGGAGATTATACTTTGATGGCTCAGTCTGCAGCAGTGGCCAAGGTGTCGGTGTTGTTTACATATCTCCATATGGTACTACTCACGAAGCCTCATGCCGCTTAGAATACTTTTGCACGAATAATCAAGCCGAGTATGAAGCTTTGCTACTCGGTTTAGAGCTTCTGATTGCAATAGGTGCCACACATATTGAGGCTTTCGGTGATTCGTTATTAGTAGTCCAACAAGTATCCAAGGTTTATCAATATCTTGACGAATCACTTAATGTCTATCTGATAAATGTCTAGATATAATCTCTACCTTGGATTATTTTAGCATTGCTCATATACCTAGACAAGAAAACTGGGTTGCAAACGGGTTGGCGCAGCAAGCATCCGGCTACCATGTCAGTCGTGGTGTCTTTCATATTTCTCAAGAGCCGATGCTTGGGCCCAACTCGGTAGGAAAGGCCGAGTCAGAAATCACCGACTCGGTCGCCAATGGAAAACCGAATATGAATAACAAAGAAGACTGGAGGAAGTCGATCTTTGATTACTTGCAAGATCCGACTAAGAGGGTAGACCGAGTTGTTCGGCGGGATGGCTTTCAAATACACTTTGATCGACGATGATCTTTATCGCCGAACGGTCGACGGAATTCTTTTGAAGTGCTTGGACGAGGACCAAGCAAGAGTTGCAATGGGAGAGGTACATGAAGGCATCTGTGGTACTCATCAGTCGGCTCACAAGATGAAGTGGTTATTACGGCGTGCCGGGTTCTATTGGCCGACTATGATCAATGATTGCTTCAGGTATTACAAGGGGTGTGAAGCCTGTCAGAAGTTTGGTGATATTCAACTCGCTCCTGCTGCCATGCTACATCCTATTATCAAGCCGTGGCCATTCAGAGGCTGGGGACTAGACTTCATTGGACAAATCTATCCTTCTTTCTCGAAGGGGCATCGGTTCGTATTGGTAGCAACTGATTATTTCACCAAGTGGTCTGAAGCAGTGCCTCTCAAGAACATGACACATGTGGAAGTAATTCGATTTATAACCGAGCACATTATACATAGATTCGGCGTCCCTCAAACTCTGACGACGGATCAAGGCACCTCTTTTATGGCGGGACAAGTAAAAGAATTTGCCGAGTCTTATAAGATAAAGTTGCTCAACTCTTCTCCATATTATGCCCAAGCCAATGGGCAAGCCGAGTCCAGCAATAAAGTGCTAATCAAGCTTATCAAGAAGAAGATCGAAGACAACCCAAGGAGATGGCATGAGGTGTTGTCCGAGGCGTTGTGGGCACATAGGATTTCAAGACACAGTGCTACCAAGGTGACTCCCTATGAGCTCGTGTATGGACAAGAGGCCGTTTTACCCGTAGAGGTGAATCTGAGTGCTTTAAGATTAGCCAAACAGAATGATCTATTGGCGGTCGACTTTTATAATCTGATGATGGATGGTCTTGATGAAGTCGCCGATAAGCGTTTGGTTGCTTTAAAAGCCATGGAAAGGGACAAACTAAGGGTAGCTAGAGCATACAACAAAAAGGTGAGGTCGAAGAGCTTTCAAGTCGGTGATTTAGTATGGAAGGTAATCCTACCAATCGGCTCAAAGGATAACAAGTTTGGTAAATGGTCGCCGAGTTGGGAAGGTCCTTTTAGAATTGCGAGAGTGGTTCCTGGGAATTCGTACTTAGTGGAATCCGTGCAGGGCACTTTGCTGCCGCGAGCTCTCAATGGCAAGTACCTGAAAAAGTTCCACCCGAGCGTGTGGCAGGAGGCATAACAAGTGCCGTGGCCGATATATCATATCGCCCTAAGAAAAGAAATGGCCGATGAGATGATTCGCATCGTCCTAAGGACAGGACTTATTATTTTCGGTAAAATACATCTTTATACCGAAAACAGGGGGGCATGTGTTGACGACCAGATTTGGCAGTACCCCCAAATGGGCCGAGTGCGTCGGGCAAGGTTTACAATATTGCCGAATCGTGGCCCATGCCGAGTAGTGCGGCGTCCCAGATTCCCGAGTACCCGTGGTCCCGAGTACTGGCGCCCCGAGCACTCGTGTCCCCGAGTACTCATGTCCCCGAGTACTCGCGTCCCCGAGCAGAAGATCCCGAACAACGCTCCCGAGTACCAAGCATTGATGAGATCCGAGTACCGGACCCCGAGCACCTTGACGTCCCCGAGCGCTCGGGTTCCGAGTAATGGCGTCCCCGAGTACTCGAGCCCCTAGCGCTGGCGTCCTTGAGCACTCGTGCTCCCGAGTACTGGCGTCCCCGAGCACTCGGGTCTATAAGTACTGTACGACCGAGTTCAGCGGTGCTGGCGTGTTCAAGTTGTGATATCCCCGAGTCGGCCCGCAAATGGGTCAAGGCGCCGAGTTGTTTATTATGAAGTATTTCCTGGCGCTAAGGACCCTAACTTAGGGCGCAAGGAACAGTGGCGGATCATGGCGTTTAAAGGAAAGTCCGAGATTTGGAAGGATTCCCGGATAATATGGAAAGATATATCGTATGCAAGATGGAGTCCAGATCGCGGTGGTTAAGAAAATCAGAAGATATGGGAAATCCCTCGTTTAATTGAAGGAAACCTCGTGCACAAGGCAGAGTCTTGATCGTATCAATCAGCGTAACCATAGCTTTAGGAAATAACTCGACTTGTATGGAAAGCCATATCGTGTACGATACCGAGTTGTATTCCAGCCCTAAAGACCGGGCATACCCTATAAATATGAAGGGTATATGGCCGATTGAGGTGGATCTCTCCCAATCGACGCAACCAATCTATTATCTTTTCATCTACTATTTTCTCTCCCTTTGTTTTATGCTTCTCGTTCTTCGTTGTTTCTTCGTGTTTCACGGCAACGAAACTCGAGGCCCTAGGGGCGATCAGGTCAACCTAGGGCAGCCCATAGCCGCCGCACTCCCTGACGGGGTCCCTCCCGGGGGTGTGGGTTTCGGGTTCCCAAAAGCACCCGCCGGCGTGTCTTGCGTATCGCGCTCCCGGCGGGTCTCCCCCGATTCCGTGTCCCGCGCATCGCGCTCGGCCTCGGGGGTACACGGTGACGTGTTTGTGTGCGAACAGTTATCATGATCGAGAACGTCCCTGGTCACGACAAGAGCGGAATAGAATCTGTCCATGCGTCTTTCCTTCATGTGCACACAGATAACATTGCTGACTTGGCCGGCAAGGACGCCCAGGTGACGGCCGCAGAATGACGAAAGATGTAACAGGGGAGGGGCAGGATGAATACCATTCGGCAGCGCGTTCACGACTGCAGCATTCCCAGCCATGATCGCAATGCTTCGGGGACGGGGGCGGGATTCAGCGTAGATGTAACGTGGATGATTATATTTATATGGACATAAAATATGGCAAGAAAGAAGAACATACCTGTAGTACTTCCCGAAGCAGATGGAAAGATGAATTAAGCTGTTCTAAGAAAGGCCAAAAAATAGGAAACAAATCAAACGGAAAAGTATGGGAAGAACAAAATCTGGTGAGAAAGAAAATCATGCCTGCAGAGTTTACCCGAGCCGATGAAAAATGAAAGAACCTACACAATGCCTATGAAAGGAAAAAAGCAAAAGAAACACTCAAGGTCAAGAACACTCAAACACATCGACCATGAAAAAAAAAGTGTTGTGAAATTAGCCTGTATGGCGTCAGGTCATCGTTAACTTCTACGACTAATACTGTGGCCGCTTGGTTCCAACAGTCGCAATATCGAGATCGTGCAGCGTAGGATCTACCGAGGTTGCATGCAAGAAGAAGATGTCATTGATATTTGTTGACGAGGTTCAGCCGAAGGCTACATCCCCGAGAACAGACTGCGGGCGCTCCGCCCCTATATCGACCAGAAAACACTAGGCACGACGTACAACCCACATCCTTACCTGCCACGAGGCCGGCCGGTCTGACCGCCCAGCAGGGCCAGTCAGATTGCTCCTTCCGAGCCAGTTCCAATCCGAGTCTCTCTCTCTATTTCTCTCGCGGTTACATTACGTGGTGCCCCCTCGTTATGTAGGAGGCTTAGGACACATGAGTCCAAGTTGGATTGTATTCGTATCCTACTAGGACTCCCCATAGTACCCTATTACAATACTACGTCTTTTCTAAATCCAACTTGTAACCTACTCATACACATATTCGACACAATCTCAACAAACTCTACCTTGGCGAATATGTCATCCACCAATGAAGCTGTTTTTCTTGTACTTCCGTGTACGTTGGACTTGAGATTCACTTTTGCAGTTCAATGACCTGAACTGCCGATGAGGCTCCAATGCTACTCCTTGACTCCACCATGGCTCCACCTGCAACTTACTTCCTTCTTCCTTTCATCACAATCAACAACCTGGTGAAATTAGATTCTTTTTGCATCCATTGTACGTGCCTAACTTTCTAGAGTATCCGCTCAACACCATCATATATTGATCTTGAAGTTACCACATCCCGACAACACTATGAGCCATGTCATCACCTTGGTAACCTTTTGCCAGACCTGTATGAAATTGAGCAACTCACTATTACGTACTACAAAAAAAGTTATCTGAATCCAACATCCTCGCTCATGTTGACCGTCTATTTGAACTGAAGGAACTTCACAGCCATATCCTGAGTCATCTAACTGAGTCAAATTCGCAGTTGTCTCATCCTTTTCTTGGATAGTCCTTCTCCACATTTCCCTAGTTGTAGCACTCAGGTCTCCTTCTGTTCCGCAGAATAAACAACCTTGTCTTCACCATCAACCTCACTTCTAGTTTGCCCTAGATTAGTGATTCCCTGATTGAAGACATCCACATGCTCTCACAAGCCTTTGACATGTACCAACTTTTTAACCTTTTGCAGATTTCCTTTTAACAAACTCATGTCCATCACATGGTACTCACCAATCCCGACCGCCTTGATCTTCAGTCCTTCCAGTCTTCGGTTCCGCTCATCCGGCTTGACATCCCTCAAAGTCTTCAATTCGGATCCTTTGTCTTCCAAAGCCCGAAGTCACTGGACCCATCAAGTTGTTGCCACCTCAAATCTAGAAAACATCGACGTCCTCTGGTCGACTCCGGTCAGACTGCCCCTCTGGCAGGTCAAACCACCTGTGCAGCTCTGTGCACCCGCAGCCACACGCCTCGCCACAACTCTCGTGACGAGCCTCCGCAACCGTGGTTGAAGATCTCCTAGGTAGCTAGCCCACATCTCCTCCATCTCTGCTGCGATCCATAAATTTGTTCATAATTGATGCCAAGTCTCACGCCTCACCTCTGGACCACTGAGTACTCGTCTCCTCCGGATCACGTGCTTCTCGCCTTTGCTGAACTAGGCTGCGATTCTCCATGCATTTACACCGTAGCCTCTCCCTCAGCCCATGCCTTTTGACATCATCGAAGTTCTCTCCTCTAATTCACTCGCTTGAACTGAAAACTGACTCCGACCAACCGAGATTATGGTTCATCCCGATCTAGAGCAGAATCCCTCTATCGACTTCGCTCCACCTTCAACGTGACTCCTGGTGGTAATACCCATCACCCCGCGTCCTTCGATTCACCTCTGTGTGTGCACACAAACTAAACCGATCCATGCCCTCGCCGTATTGAAGCCTACAAGCCACCTCCGATGCAAATACCACACCCTGGGCTCACCCTGCGCGTCGCCGCACACCGGAGATCCGCGACCACCACAACCCCTCCGCGATTCGATGATTGGCTCGCCCTGGTCGAAAGTCATCTCTGCTGTAGTCGCCGGGCCTTGTTTGACACCTCCGTGTCCTGGGCTCGATCCTACACACTACCGTGCACTAGAGGACTCGGTCCTCCTCGACAGGCTTGCCCCCACTAAAAAAATCGCCTCTGCTTGACCTACCGGTTTGACAGGTCCTCGCTGCCGGTCTAATCAGCCTCGTCTGAAGTCATGTCGTACCTGTCGCATCCGACTCGGACTCTGGCCCGAGTCAGAGTCTAGCACGCCTTTGTTCGGTCTGAACAGCCCTCTTGGCCGGTCTGACTACCCGTGTGATCGCCGCACGCTTCCAGCCGTCGCCTGCAGTTGGTCGTCCAACGGCGGGTCCGACCGACCCTGGGGAGGTCTGACCGCCGATCACCCTATGTCGCCACGCCCGCGATCACACTGTTGCTCGATGCGGATGCTCGAAGAAACCGCCGATCTGTCGATAGGTCACAGCCTCCTCGAAGCCGTCGTCTCCACCTTGACCGGATTGCCCCGGGCCGTCAGCCTAGAGTGTTCGATCCTGACCAAGCTGTCTGGGCCGCCTGCCCGGATCACCTAATCACTGTGCTCCACCTTGCGCCATGTCCGTCCCGCACATTACCGTGCATTACTTGACGCCTTGTAGATGCATACACAGGACACGTATGCCGCCACCCTTGCCGACCCTGCCCATGCACGTCGACGAGCTTCCTTGGTCTTTGTCGAGATCTTCTGCGTTGCCTCTAGATCTAATCCGAACCTCACGTTCTGATACCACTTGTTGCAAAATTAGCCTCCATCCATGGGTCAAGCCATTGCTAACTTCCACGACTAATACCGTGGCCGCTTGGTTCCACTAGTCGCAATACCGAGGTTGCGCAGCGTAGGATCTACTTGGGTTGCATGCAAGAAGAAGATGACACTGATGTTTATTGACGAGATTCAGCTGAAGTCTACATCCCCTAGAGCAGACCGCGGGCGCTCCGCCCCTGTATCGATGAGAAAACACCAGGCGCGACGTACAAGCTACATCCTTGCTTGCCAAGATACAACGGACCTCAACCCTGGCGTCCCCGAGGCCGGCTGTTCTGACTGTCCAACAGGGCCAGTCAAACCGCTCCCTCCGAGCCAGTTCCAGTCCAAGTCTCTCTCTCTATTTCTCTCGTGGTTACATTGTGTGGTGGTTTTCTTCTTATATAGGAGCCCTAGGACACATTAGTGCGAGTTAGACTCTACTCGTATCCTACAAGAATTCTCCATAGTACCCTATTACAATACTACGTCTTCTCTAAATTCAACTTGTAATCTACTCATACACATATTCGATACAATCTCAATAATAAAAGGTAAAAGAAAACAAAAAAGAAATGATAACAGTGGCGACCGACCGAACGTATAAATGGAAAAACAATAGTGGCACCGCCAACACGGATCAAGGAGCATCGTTTGGCACAACCGCATCGGCAAGCAACCCGATTGTAGAACCTGAACGGCTGTCGCACCGAGCAGGTGCAGATTAGAGCGACGCTGACCCACGGAGACGGTTGAAATTACTGCGACGAAGAGCTGATGCTGTCCCGGCCTGAGCACGTTGATTCGTAGGGAAATCAGACGGTCCTGATGGCACGAAAGGAGCGATCGGATAGCTAGCCATGGGTGAGTGGTGTTAAGAAACAAAGTTTACATACTAACACAGGTCAAATTGGCGCAAAATATGCTGGTCGGACGCAAATGAACCTGTCAGGGGCATGCTGTTCGGGTGCAAAATCGGACGATCCTGATGGCACGAAAGTGGCGATCAGATGGCCGTGGGCGAAAGGTGGTAAGGAGCATAGTTCACGTGCTAACGCTGGCCTGATCAGTGCAGAATAGATTGATCGGACGCACAGCAGCTGGTCTGCTCCGGTGGTGATACGTGTAAAACGTATTAATTTTTACGCTTGCTTTCCTTATTGTTTTATCCCCAGTTCACTATCATTATGCATAGTTGGATTTAATTAACATTATTATTTGCAGAAAACCATGCTTGTTCAGTGACGTGCAGGTAAACTTGTAGTTTTGCGTTAAAAACATATTTATGGAATTCACAGAGTGAGGGAGGAACACCGTAGAAGACCCGACACCGTGCAGACCTCCAGAAGCCCACGCGGCTTGATGGGATGGCTCCATCCCACCAAACTATGTGGACACCTCATCCATCGGTTCGTGACTCCCTTTCAAATATACTAGATCGGAGAGGCGCGCGTTGTCGCGTCCGCGGTTAAATTATTGATAATTGAAAGATAGAGTTTAATCAAGTTATAAAATATTTAAAATGCTATATTATAGATCGACAAATTATTCATAAATAGACTAAGAATGATATTTTGAAGATTGTTATAGAAATTATTTGAGGGATGCAAAATGCAACTTTTTAAGTTTAGAAATATACTGCGAATATGAGTATGAAGATCAAGTTACTTTAGTTGATAGAAAGAAAATCAAATTAAATTGAAGTTATGTTCTCTCATGGCAAACAAAATGGATTGTTTCCTTTGCATATGATAAGATAAATGGTTATCTTCATCATGAAGATGCTAAGCATATGAAGTACATATAATGCAGATATTAGGATATTGAATGCATAATTTACAAAAATGGTTGATAAGACTAACAGTCTGGAGCAATATAGGACAATAATATAAAAGTTGATACGTTAGATCCTAAGTACGGAATTATTACACAGACATAGCAATATAGATATTATCATGTTCTAAGCATAGATGTTTATACAAGTAGTTTTGACAACTCAATCCATAAGCATTTTCTAAGATGACTGCAAAGGAAAGATCGAGTTGTTGATGTCGTTCTTGAAAAACACTGATAAGTTCAAGGTTACTAAGTTCCTGCATATATAAACAATACAACACATGTTATTGTAGCTAAAAATGATAGTTAATTTACAATGAATGGTATAGAATGGATCGTATGTGGTGTCCTTAACTGCATTAAAGACAGTAGACAGTGAGCGATAGACGGTTTTTGGTATGCTTGTATGCGAGACACATATATCTCCTATTTTTAGCTGGGTGCTCTGGATGAACATGGGCCAATTAGTTATTATTGTAGCTCGGTTGTCTTGGCCCATTATTAAGCGGACTTGATACTTAGTGTTGCTTGCTGCATCCTTGATAGGTAAACAGTTGATTGGTTGATCTAGAAATTGTTTGAGATATGTCTTTGTGAAACTCACTGAGAAGTACTGCAAATAGAATATAAATGTTGTAGTAAGAATGCTGTACACAGTATGTTTTTGTACAATGCAATATAGGAAGCATGAAGTTTACCATTCTTCTGTTTGGACCAATGACGCCCTTCATCATTTGACACACATAGTATGGTATTGGGTGTTCTTTAGTGCCAACTATTTGTTTTAGCTGCCTCACATTGTCATTTGTCAGTTGCACATGATTTCCAAATAAGCAGAATATGTTGTAATTTTCAATAGAGTTGGAAGCATAGGATCCTGCATGAAATAGAACAGATATCGCTGAAAAAATTTAGAGCATGTAATTGACCAAGTAATATAATGTTATTACCCTGTTTGATGAGCTTTTTTGATAGCTGTGTTTTTTTCACTTGATGGGGACGCACTGAAGCATTGGAATTTCTTGCACTTTTGTAACCTGTGTAAGATGCAGTTGTATGTTTATGCATCTAGGATGTTACAGTCAATGAAAAGCTACTGGATTATATGAGGCTATATGAGACTGAATGGAGTGTATAAAGAAGAAGGAAAGGAAAATAATGTCATGATATTACCCTGTTTAAGAGGCTTGTTTGATAGCTTTATTTTCTTAATTGGAGAAGAAGGCATGCCAGTGTCCATATTCTCTAGAAGGCCAGGAGCAATATAAGAAAGAGGCATAAGATTATATATTGAGTACCATGTGATACACAATGAGCATGGTTTGAGCTATACAGGTTTATATGAGATGCATTGGAGTATGGCAATAAATAGTTAATGTTCGCTTGTATATGTATCATGATCTTACCTTGTTTAATAGTTGTCTTTCGTAAGTTGATCTCTGTAATTGCACAAGGAGGGATGGAGCCATGTATATTTTCTGGAAGGTAAAACAATGCATGAACCAATAGTATAAGATTTATATGCAAGATGTTCCGTATAAAGAAATAGATGTATGGACTCAAATAAATATGTATGACATACCATCATCGTCACTGATGTAGATAATATTGTTTAGTTCAATTGATTTTCGAGTGGTATGTGTATTATCAGGACGATGAATGTACATGATAACTTCACTACTCGAATCACTGGATGCTGAAAAGGTTGATGTTGGAAATATGCCCTAGAGGCAATAATAAAGTTATTATTATTCTATTTTCATGTTCATGATTAAGTTTATGTTCTATGCTAGAATTGCATTGGTTATTGAATATGAGATTCAGAGGAAAACCTAATTGCATGTGTGGAATAATAAACACCATTCAGATCCCTAGTTAGACCTCTAGACTAGCTCATGTATTATTGATGGTCTTCTTTTCCTGATCATGGGCATTGTTAATGTAACAAGGATGCCGGCAATAATGGGAACACATTGTTAGGGTAACAATGGTGTTGGATAGACCCCCTTATGAGATACTACGAGATCACTTCGTCAATATGTTGTCAGTATCTTCTCATTATGTGTTAACGTTTACTTGCGTCCTTAGACCATGAGAATATCGTAGACCCGGATACCGGATGGTTGCTTTGGGGTCATCAAACGTTACTCCGTAACTGGGTAATTATAAATGTGACTTTCAGGTACACCAGAAAGTATATCGTGGTTCTAGATATCTCAAGACTAGGATTTGCCCATCCGGCGATGGAGAGATACACTCTGGGCCCACTCAGTATTACGGTGTCCAGCATCGCCTGGCCAGGTATTGTGACTAAAAGGTTAGTCACGGGGATACCGGAATACGGAAACGAGAAAAGAGTACAAACCGGTAACGAGGATAACTAGGTATGGTGATCAAGGAGTTGATCACAGGGATACCGTCAAAGTCTCGCATCGGGTTGTGTAACATATCGTGAGACAAAAGGATGATATGCGGTAATACGAGGTTCGCTCGATAAAGATCTTTGATGATATGTGGGAGTCGTTATGGGTGTCCAGATCCCGCTGACGATTATTGATCGGAAGGTGTTCCAGACATGTCCACATATATTCGAACCTATAGGGTCACACGCTTAACGTTTTAGCAACATTTAGGAATGCTACTATTCATAGAGAACGAGAGAGAAGGGTTCCAAAAGTGTTTCGGATGATCTCGAAAGTGTTCCGGAAGGTCCCGGATGGTTCCGGTGATGTCCGGAAGTGTTCCGGAAAGTATCGGAACGTTCTAGAAGGTTCTAGAAGGTTCTGGTGGAGTTGGACTCCAATCCAACAGGGTGTCCCTGCTGGAGTAGGACTCCACCTGCCTAGGGGGAGCTGCCCCAATCCCTATAAATAGAGGGGCAGGGCACCTCAAAGGGCATCCCGAGCAGCTCTAGAGGCAGCCCCAGAAGCAGCCCTAAACCCTAGGCCAGCCATCTCTAGATTGGCCACAGCCTTCTTTTTCTCTCTCTTCTAGATTGGATCTAGTACAGCTGCCGGCGCGCTGCTGCTTCTCCTTCTCGTAGATCCCCGCTGTTCTTGTGTGCTCGTCCACACATTACCGCGGTGTCGCTGATCCGGTACGCGTGGATACCTCGGAGACGTCGTATACTTTGGCGTTCGATCGGACGAACTATTCGCGAGGAGATCGCTCTCGTGGCTAGGAGGTATAACCTAGCTGCGGGAGTCTGCGGACTTCATCGACATCGGTCAACTTCTCCACTGTATTGACGTGATCGTCGAAGGTATGATCTCGTTGCCTGCACCTCGATAGTGATCTTGGGGTGGATTGTGCGCGGTAAATTTTTGTTTTGCGTAGCACGTTCCCCAACAGTTGATGTCGAAATTCTTAGATTGTATCTGAAGATCAGAGCATGAATGGAGTCTAGATATACCATACCATCATGTGCAGAAACTGACTGGATACTTGTCATGTTTGTAGAATTGCAGCCCTGTATGATAGGTTGATTACAATACTTGGATGGTATAAAAAGAAACAGAATATCTATGATAGAATGACCCGAATAAGTATGATAACGGTTTGCTCATAATTGGAATGCAGTATGAGTGACTGCATAGTGACAGAGTAATTTTCTGGGATAAAAATGTTAACCTATGTAGGAATTTCAATAGAACAAAATCACAAAAATAGAATGGTTCGGATATATCCTGAGGAAAAATACTTTTAAAAGGAATGTTACGGAACAGATATGTTAAATGAGTAAAGATACTATATAGGGAGGTGCAGAGTTAAGATGGAGTCAGGAAATGGTACCTTGTCGCATTTGCTGTTGTTGTTCATTGAACGATCTGAATAGTAGTTGGAAGAACAGCTTTGGAGTTCACGGCAACCCTATTCGGTTTGCGAAGAACTGGATGAAAAAGAGGAAACGTTGCAATGGCAGTTGAAGGAACAGGAAGTGTGGTGGGTAGCTGTCTTTTATTGCGCTTCTTCGTGAAGTCTGTGGGCCAGTTGGGCGAGCGTAGCATGTGAAACGGTTTTACCGGGTCCCTACTTTATTGGTTAGCTCGCCAGACCGGTTCAAGTCTCCATGTACTATGGTAGATTCCTTTTTCTTCTTTGTTTCCTTTAGGAACATTTGCCTGTTTTGTGCTACTGAGGAGTTCAAGGGAAGTGTTGGGTTATTTCCTCCTGCAGTCGTTTAGCTCGTTCTGGAGATGATTTGCCTATTGTCTGCGAAGAAAAATGCGCGGGTTAGTTGATCTTCTTCTTGTTTGTTATCTGGTTGGTTTTCTGTCCATGTCCTGTGCAAATCGATGAAGCAGGACTTTGGGCTTTGTGTGGAGCAGCAACTTTCACTCTGTTCTTGGATTAGATCTATGTAATGTGAGCTATTTTGGTGGAAAATCTACATAACGATTTTGCAGAGTAGAAGGGACTGGCACTCGCAGCTATTTGAAGATTGATTCTTAATGTTTAACTCATTGCAGTTATTCTGCAAGCTAATGTTATTTAGTGGGGGTAAGGAAATTCAGCTATGTTGAATAGGGTGATAGGTAAAACAGCTGCAATGGCTGTCCAGGTCTTATCTGGTTGTTTCTTTGTTCGTGTCCTGTACAAATCGATGAAGCAGCAGTTTGGCTTTCTGTGGAGCAGCAACCTCCACTTTGTTCTTCGATTAGATCTATGTAATGTGAGCTATTTTGGTGCAAAATGTGGATATGGGTTTTGCAGGCTAGAAGAGTCTGGGAGTTATAGCTATTGGAGGATTGATTCCTAATGTTTAAGTCACTGCACTTATTGTGCAAGTTAATGTTATTCAGTGTGGGCTAGGAAATTCACCGATTCTGAGTAGCCGAATAGGTAAAACAGCTGCAATGGTTCTGTAAGCTAGGCTGCTGTTACGTGCTAGATTGTTTGCCGTTCAGCTTGAGATGCTTGTTAGTGCATCTGTTTTTTTATTTTGTGGATAGCATTAGTATGATTGCATCTGGAACGTAATTTGTTTGGTTTCTGTATGCAGAGCAGCAGCTAACGTTTGCTATTGATCAAATAAGGACCGGTTTGTTTGCCAATTTTTTTATGTTGAAATAAATGTTTAGCAACTGATTGATATACATGATGTAATTCTAACATTTGCAAATGAAAGTAACAGAAAAGTTGCTTTGTCTTTTGTATGTATAAAGGATCCAATTCTAGTTTCTGGAAGTGAAGGTAATAGGAATGGCCAATATTGCAAGGGGTATGTTCGTTGATCTAGCTGGTTTACATATAACTATCTTTGTACATTGAATGTTATCATTTGAGAGATTTGCGTGGTAATTATCTTGGTGCAGTATTTTATCGTCGTCATATAGATAAGATAATATGTTTTCTAAAATAATATGGTGCACCTGTTTGTGTGTTTAGATAATCTTGATGTTATCCGTGTTTCTCGGAAGATGATTCTGTCAGAGGTTGTTAAGAAGCTTGGTGGAAGTGAACCGCACTATGAATGTTGGTTTGAAGATGGAAGGTATTCGAGCATTGTAAGAACTGCTATTGCTACGAGAGAAGTAAATACATCTAGTAAGCTTGAGCAAGCAATGGGTTCTCTAGATCGTACAAAAGAAGATGCTGAGGAAAATGCAGCAATTGCATTGATAGAAGTACTGAAAAGTACATATAGTTTTGAAATTGATGATATGAACTTTATGAAACGAGTCCAGGCAGAGCACCAGAATGAACAGCTTCTAAAGCAACTGGATCTATGTGCTTCTGTACAGAACAGACAGAGTGAGAAAATCAAGCAACTTAGCAAATGCAGGGATCAGTTGCTGGACGATATGGATTTTGTTGAAGAGGCATGTCATGACATTTGTGGTGCTGCTCTTGCTGCTATACCTGCCAATCAGACAAGGGCTGCATTAACAGATATCATCTATTCAGTGCACTACCTTGATGAATGGCTAGAGCAGAAGATTTATGAACACACTGTGAAGCTGAAGTGAATTGCTAATTTATGTAGCAGTGAAGACGCAGTAAGAAGATGCTGAGCAGAGCATCTATATTGTGTGCATCTGTGACCTGTATAAACCAATGGAAGTAGGAATTGCAACGTATGTAAAAATATATTAGGTGTTGTTGAAGGAGGTTTTTTGCTTGTAGTGTATGATCTGTAAAGTGGACTATATTTTGTCTGTAAATTATTCTGTTATTGTATGTATTTTGGTGGGATCCATGGATAGTAGTAGTCAGAATGAATGTAAAATATTTTGCACCTTCTGGCAACCTTTTTCTATAGCTATGCATGTTCTTTAAAGATCAGTATATTTCATCTGTTAATTAGTCTATTGTTGCATATTAATATTCTTCTGGGATGTATATGGTGTCTGGAGTATAGCTATATAATCTGGTGCAAGGAGATTGCGAAGCAGTGAGTTTGAGCTGTTACATTGGATGATTCATGTACGGTTCAGTTCTGAATAGAACATTACAGTACATTCATATTACAAAGCCGTACTTTCTTCAATTCGATCTAGCTAAAGTCAGAACGAGATTGCTTTGTTTTGGTTTTATTTATGTATTGCATATGAGAGAAGATTGAATATTCTGAAAAGAATGGTCTTTAAGGTATCATCAAAAGAACTTATAAAAGTAGGGCTATAACGGTTCATGCAATGTTATCCATGTAAAATTAATAGATGGCAAAACAAGGTGCTTACAACAATCAAACAGTAGGACCACAATGGGCCATATAATATTGTCCCTAGAAGAAATATACATCGATAAGCTTGGAAGGAATGCAAAATTCATACATAGCAAAATAAAGAGCTTAGAACAAGCAAATGAGTATCCATGC
>JAGXJF010001003.1:0-13249 GCA_019208055.1 Stipa capillata | reverse complement strand
GCACTGACGCCCCCACCGCGTGAAAGTGCATCCAGTCCCAAGGAGAGTGGAAGGATGAATATCTAGCCCCAAGGTTTGGTTTTGATGGTTAATGGCAACCCTCACCTGTATCTAACGTTTCCAACGAGTGTGAACAGGAGTTTAGATAAACAGGTGATTGATCAAGACAACATCTGAGTGATGATGAGGCCTAAAAAGAGCAAGGAACCGTGAAGGTCAGAAGGGCTAGCCGAGCTAGTCTCCTGAGGCTCAGTTGCGAGGAAGCCGAGGCTGTGCTCGAGGGCAAGCGAGGTGATGGTGGCTTGATGGAGTTCAAGGACCGTGACTGCAAGCTGGATAAGACCTGGAGGAGCTAGGAAGCTAGTGGATCTGCGTCAAGGGGTTCGCTGTGCGTCTTCAAGGGCTATCATCTTCAGTTGTTAGCTTGGAACCAGTGCCAAGATTTTGAGCGAGCTAGTCAGTGGCAGTAGTGAGTCCATTGTCCTCCTGAATCAGTTTTAGGCTTGTAGTGAGCCGGCCTGTGTTGTGCTCAGGTACTGCCTGAGGCAACCGAGTCCACCTGAGTTTGGCATCTGAGACTCAGGTGGGTAGCTCAGCCGTGGCTAGTAGGTTACCAGGTGTATGTTAGCTGAGTCTCAGATAGGTGTGTCTGGTGGCTCTTTGTCTGACGTGGCATGAGGGTAACGGCTAGCTGCCAGGGACCCTATAAATAGGGAACCTGGGGAGGTTTCGACCTCAACCTTTACCTCTACCATAGTAAGCACCCTGCTGTTGCGAGAAAGAGCTCTTAGTCTCTGAGAGAGCGTTGCCTGCGTGCATCCACCGTGAGAGAGAGTTGCTTTACATCTTGAGTGCTTCAGAACTGAGAGAGTTCATGGTACTGGTTCCTCCAAGAGACTGAGAGAGCTCTTGGAGTTCGTCTGCTCCAAGACCGGGAAGTTGGAGTCATTGGTGAGCAAGCCAAGTCTTGTGTGGCTGCCTCCAAGCATTTGTGAAGGCGATTTGGGTCTGCCTGTCTTGCTGCGGTGAGATCAAAAGGATTCCACACAAGATAAGTGAACGAGGAAAGAGCACGTTTCAGTGCCAGCTGTGAAAGCAGCTTCCTCAACGGAGACGTACCACTTTACATAAAGTGGGAACTTCGGTAAAACAAACCTCTGTGTCTATTTGATCATTCATATGGTTTGCTTTTACTTGTGCAGTTATATATAGTACACACTCTGCTGCACTCAACTGAGTTTCCCACCTGAGACTTAGTTGACACTTTTAGCAAGTTGTCTCCTTTACTATTCTGTCTATCTGTTGCACACAACTGAGTCACTCACCTGAGACTCAGTTGACACATAGCTGTCTCTGCTCTGCTCTGCTTGCTTTTACCTGAGTCATCTACCTGAGAGTCAGTTGCCTGAGTCAGTTGCATGCATTTTGGTAGGATTGGCCCATTTATCTTAAATAAAGCCCATTAGGTTTTAAATTTTATAGAGCCGACCTATTCACCCTCCCCTCTAGTCGACTCCTGAGATCCTTTCACTGTGCTCCCCTCCACGCCCCCTCCGCCGCCGACGTTCCCGTCGTGCCCTCCGCCGCTCCCTCCGACGCCGCCGTTCCCGCCGCCCCCTCCGACGCCGACGTCCCCGCCGCGCCCTCTGCTGCCCCCTCCAACGCCGACGGCTGCTTGCCCTCTGACCCACTTCTGATTGCAAGGTCCCCATCCTGCTACTCTCCATTAAACTGTGTTCCAATCGATTGCAAGATTTTGTTACTCAAAGATCTGTGTTGTTCTTCGATTCAAGTTGGGATGTACTGCTCTAGAGGGTATTGTGGCAAGAAGTAGCAAAGTTGTAGCATTTAGGGACTATCATAGCATGAATTTGTCGAAGTCCAGGAACAATTGGTCAGTACAATTGGTACAGGAACAATTGATGCGAGAAATGACACTTCATCGATGCGGTTTGTAAAGTTTTCCACCGGTTTGTAAATTACCCTTGTATAATTCTAGACACTTATGAAATTATTGGATATAATCGGATATTTATATACTTGTAAAATGCTGTTTGGGCACAAGAGTAAACATATTGGCTGCTAAATTAGCACGACTGAGGCTGAATTAGCTGGACACTTGTACACTTATTTTGAGTGATAACTGCGTTGGACTTTATTAAGGAGGTTACGGAAGCCTATATCGGCTCGGCTGAGTGCCTGGGATAATAAAAACTATTCGTAATTTCTGTGATGGTTTAAACTGAAAGTATTCAAGAAAAGTGATAAGAACATAAACTCTTTGTTTTTCTTCAGTTCTAAAATGGCCGCCAGTAGTACTCCCGCTGGGTCCCTGACCCGAGCACTAGAGCCCGTTGATGAGAGCATGGCCCCCCTCGACGTGGCGGCGCCGATCGACACCCCAACCCTGGAGGCGCCCAAGCGAGTTGCCTCCGAGGCGGCCAAGGAACGTGTCCTCGAGCCGGCCGAGGAACATCTCCTCGAGGCGGCCGTCACAGCTGGTCAAGAGCATCCTGCCTCGGAGTCCACCTCTGGCTCTGGATCTAAGTCAGGTTCTGAGAAGGAGGAGGCACATCAGGAGGAGGTACCGACTCCGGCCCCGACCAGGTCTCAGAAAAAGAGAAAAGGCAACTAGTTGCCGGACCGGACGTATGTCATCACTCGTGTGGACAACGTCAAAGACGTTCCAGCGAGTCCACATAAGGCCGCCAAGACCTTCAGCAACGCCTGCAGGTGCATAGTCCGTGAACAAGTGAAGATCACATGCAAAGAGTTCAACCAGTTGAGTCAGTCGACAAAAGATGCTCTCTTGACGAAACTGTGGGACAAGTACCAGATTCCTGCCGTCGACAAGGACAGAGTCGAAGCGCAGGCCCTTCGCATCATGGCTAGGGCTCTGAAGACTTGGCGATACGACGCTCAAAAAGTCGTGGACGAAGATTGGGATAGTAAAATTAGTAAAAGATGGTCGAAGATACAAAAGGAAGACTGGGATGAATTCGTTGCTCAAATAAGGAGTCCCGAATTCCAGGAGAAGAGTTGTTGGGGGAAGGAGCTTCGCTCGAAGAACACATTAGACCACAAGCTCGGTAGCCGTGGCTACCTAGGGAAGAGACCAAAGTGGGAGAGAGAGACGACGCCAAATTAACGGTGGCTGGGGAAGCACCTCCTTTCGCGCATCTCAGGCAGCCACGCGCTAGGGAGTACATGAGGACGCATACGAGCTCTGACCCCGTGACGGGGTCGCCAATTATAGTGTCCGAGGAACTCCAGGCTGTGGCCAACCGGCTGGTAACGACTCAACCCGGTGTCTTTTCGTACTTAATTACGTTGCATCCAAATACGCTATCTTCTCATCAAGAATTTAACTTGCAGACAGAACTGAGCCAGCAGCCTGTAAGCTCGCAGGACTCCGTGACGAGCTCCCCAAGGTGGAGCGACGATCTGGCGAAGGCCCGACAGAAACCGGAGCATCGGGGCCGTGTAGTAGGCGTCGGCTCTGGCGTTAAATGGGACAAAGTATTTCCCCGAGACCCTGATAGTCACCGCCACCCAAGGAGAGACAGCCAGGAGTTTATGGACAATCTGCGGGAGCAAATGCGGGAGATTGCCGAGCAAACGTGGCTACGTATGCAAGTGGCCGCAGCGCAAGGCCAACAGAGCATGCTTCCCGTTAACCAGCCGGCTGGATGGAGTAGCTGCGCATCCACCTCAGACGGCGGCCCCGACTCGGTGAATCCCGTCGACAGCATCACCGTCAGTCTCGTCCGCTAAACGAGTCGTTATAGTACAAGCTGATCTCATTGTCCTGACTCCAATGCGGACGGCACGTCTATCCTCTGTTTCACAGGAAGCCACTAGATGCACACTCACGGTGCAGATTCCTGGCATGAAGGTCCCGGTCGTGCACGGCCAGGTTTTCCCAATGCCGGAGGGGGCAATCCTGCACTGTGTTCCTATGCGGGAGCACCATGTGAAGGTGCAGGTGGAGATCGTCCTCAACGACTACAGTGAGGTGTTAGTCCCTGTCCCCCCTGAAGAGGAACTGACGAAGCTAGGGCAATGCAAAAACTGCTTCATCCAGTGGCTGAAGAGCCAGGTTACTATAACCGCGGCGGCGTCTCCTCGCACGGTCCCCTCATCCAACAACCCCTCTTCATCAATCGGACGATCTCCGTTGGGGCTCAGCCAATCACCTTCGTCATTTAAAGACCTGGAAGACCATCTTGTCGGGGACCAGCACATGTCACCGATTTTGCGGTCCCTGGAAGTGTCGGAAAGGCCCTCCGAGGTTCAAGGCGACCCCCTGGATCAACGGAGGGGGAAGATTTTCTCTCCCGCCACACTAGCTGGGACGCTGGAAGCAGCGATGGCGGCAGGCAAGAGCCCGAAGCCGCTACAGAAGAGGAGGAAAAGCAAAAAGAGACGGGCCGGCACCGGCGAGAAGGAAAGAAATGAGCAGATGCAGAAATCCTTATCCTTCTCAACATCATCATCCAAATTATCTACACGGAGCATGGGTCTCTGGCGAGATGTTTACTTACCAGGTCAGGACTTGCTCCCCTAGGATGAGCTGGACAATCTGTCGGAGGACATGAAGACGCTGCATGAAGATTACCTAAAGATGTCCAGAGATCCTGATACATTCTGCCAATATTGGAAGGTGAAGGTGTCAAGGGAATACAATTTCTTCATGCAAAATGACGAAGACACCTTCGACATCAACTTTGAAGACCTCTTCAACATGTACAACCTCTATAGGCTCGACACCACGATGATCAGGCTATGGGCTCTCTACCAAGCCCAAGAGTGCAGACGTCTACACGACTCCAATATTGACATAATCGATCCGATATGCATGAACGAAGGCTATGCTACGACCCCGGATGGTCGAGTCTTTCTTGAACAATACCTGTCGCATGCATTCGTGGTTCATAAGGACAAGGAGTACATACTAGCCCCCTACAACCCTCCGTAAGTCCTAAACTTAGCACTGTGGAGATTTTTTTTGTTTTTTACGTACGTATCTCCACCTGCTTATGTTCATTTATTCAGATTTACGCAGTGACCACTGGGTCCTAATTGTGATCGTTCCAAGCTAGGCCAAGACTTTTTACTTTGACTCCTCATCGAAAAAGACAGCGGACTTTAGCAATATAACTAAGATTTTGGATACAGCTTTCTTCAGAGCCAAGTTCTCGGGGCATACTAAAATACCTGTAAAAGCGACAAAAATGGTACACCATTACAAGTTCCCTTGCAGAGTTCAGCCGGAAAATAGTGTTACATGTGGGTACTACATCTGCGCCCATATGGACTGCTTTGTCCGGTACAAGAACAACCATTGGAAAGATATGAAAGAACTGAAGGCTTGGAGCGAGCTGGGAAATCAGATGTACGACTGGCGTCAGGACTTTGCCCGCATCCAAAAAGTCTTCGCCACACTCATCAACCTTGAAGTCATCAATCCGATGGGTGAATTCTACGCCGGCCCCCAATTTCCGAAGCCGAAGCAAAACTTAAGCGAGCATCAATAGATTCATTGTTTCTGTACTTGAAGAACAATTGTTTCATACTGTGATAAATGTATTAGAGGTGAAGTGTACTATATATATGTGATTATGATATGTCAACTGTTATGTGATTACAAATGTGTTATGTGATTATATATGAGATTTGACTCTGTGAATGAATAGTTGGTATAGCAACTGATTAAGAATAATGTAATGCTATAGCCTATTATTATGAATAATCTAACTATGATTATGAGTTAGCAGGAATACAATCTCTACTGACGGGCCCTTATGACATGCCCGTCAGTGGAATTGACCTCTACTGACGGGCACTTATGACTCGCCCGTCAGTAGTGAAACAACCAGGTGCCTCCGACTAGGGGTCTCCTCTGACGGGCGTGTTGGGCCCGTCAGTAGTAACTAACACTACTGACGGGCGGTCTGCCCGTCAGTGGAGTGAACCCCTCCACTGACATTTCCAGAGTGACGGGCCCCCTGTCCGTCAGTAGACGGGGTTTGGCGACCGTCAGTGCTGACCTGTTCTGCTGTAGTGTCATCGTCTTTCTCACTATCTGATCTTATTTAAGTGGACGGATCTGAGACATCAAATCATACTAATGTAGATATTCTATACCCGTGGTTCAATAAAAGCATACCAAAAATATTTGTTCCTATGTAACAAAATTTATTTATATATAACAAATCCATATCCCATGCAACATTTGGTAAAAAAATGACTGTAACATACAAGACTAACACATGCAACATTAACTACTAACTTATGCAACAATGAAAAAAAACCACCTATACAACATGTATGCAGTCTATGTAATAGAAACCGAAAAGAACATTCCAATATCAAATGTACAAAACAAGTAATATACAATTATGCAACATCACAAAATCACTGATCTCTACCATCAACATCTGAGACCACTAGCCTTGCCGCCTCTGGGCTTACTAACGGTGAATCCAGCGAATTCACTACTACAGAACCGTCTGTACAAATCGATTAGCATAGACTCTTTCGTACAGACGGTTCGAGAAACCGTCCCCCACGTGGGGTTCCGAACTGTCTGTACAAATGATTTCTAGTTTGGAACCATCTGTGATGTCGTGTTATAAAAAAAATATGACCCCTCGCGCCATGTGCCTAGTCTTCAGCCGCGTCTCATCTCGCCGTCCGTGTCGTCCCATCCAACCACTGGAATTAAATTGTACAACATGCTTCCAGCGAGATTCGATCCCGCAACCTCGTGTTGTCCAAGCAAGGGGAGTTGCCAGCTGAAGTAGGCTGAGTATGCGATACAGACGGGATGGCTTTCCTTTGAACTAATCCCTACGACTAAGCGGGACACTTATAGTATAGATGGTTCTAAATTTGGAACCGTCTATACAAATAGCACAGACGGTTCCAACTTTAGAACCGTCTGTACTGTTCGATTTGTACAGACGACTCCAATTTGAACCCGTCTATGCTATTTGTACAGACAGTTTCAACTTAGAGCCATCTGTACTGTACCTCCGAATGCTAGTTTTAGAGTCCAGATCCAACCCTAGTTTGAGAGGTTTTAGTAAAACAGCCATAACTTTCTCATACGAAGTCCGTTTTGGGTCCACGACCACTCAAATTAAAGCTAACGACGAGGCGCATCCGATAAAAATACATGTGTTTACACCTAAACCCATGTTGACCTTCAAAATTCCACTTCTAAGTGGGACTTTTTTGGCTCCGGAAGTTTTTCGCTAACTTTTTGGATTTTGCAGAAGGCATATCTCCTTCACCCGGACTCCGATTTTGGTGATTCTTATTTCCCTGGTTAGCTTGAGTCGAGAAATTGCTTTCCACCTTGATCTCAGCTTCTGCTGAGCACTTTTGTCGAGGTACCGTTTTCAAAATCTTCGATTTCGGGCCGAGATTTCCACTAGTCGTTTCGTCGACTTTCTCAGAATTGGCTCAAACTTTCTGGAGACGTAGAGTTTGGCCTCCTGCTTATAGCCATGAAAACCGTTCGACAATCGGAGCTGTCAAACTCCCTCCCTGGCGCTGCCACTTTCCTGCCGCGGTAAGAAAATCTGTAGTTTTTGCTGCCGCGGCAGCAGAGTATCAACCAGCCTTGCTTCATCTATTTGTATAGATGGTTCCAAACTTAGAACCGTTTGTACTATTTACAGATTGGTACAGACGGTTCCATACTTAGAACCGTCTATACTGTAGCGTCCCGCTTGTTGGGAACCGCTTGTACTTATTTTCTCAGACGATTTTCTTTTGGAACCGTTTGTGATACTATTTGTACAGACGGTTTCAAAAATCCATCTGTATAGGGGCGTCCCGTTAAATGAATTCCGTAGCAGTGGAACTGAGACCCTATCATCCACTAGTATAGAATATGCTCTCCATGACGCGCAGTTCAAAATTGTCATCCGAGATGACCTTTTGAACAGTCATGGATTGAGAGTGACGGATAAAGGATGTTTGTCCTTGATGGTTTTTGAGCTGTCTAGGATGTAATACAATCCTAAACTGTTTCATACATAGAACCGTCCCGGATTTATATTCAGATTTAACAAAAAGAAGCCGGTGAGTCGCCCGGCCCCGTCGATGCCCGCGCTACTCTAGGCCTCTCCTTGTGAGGAGGAGGAAAGCTAGCGCATCCCAACCGCCCCTCCCTTGACCTCACCTTGTTGGATTTGGAGGGCAGGTACATAGCTTCTCCGCTGACGCCGACGCTTGCTTCTCCTTCGACTTTCGCCAGGGCCACGCCACCTTGTTGTACACCTTCTCCATCGGCAGGGTGGCCAGGTCTAGTGATGCCACTAGCCCGACAGTGGAGGAGGGAGGCGAAGCCATGCCACGGAGTTGCTAGATTTGGAGGAGACCCCGACCCATCTCGTCGAATCTGGGAGAAGGCGTCCGCCGCCTCGTGCTCGATTGTGATGGCCGTCATCCCTGAATGCGAGGGCGAGGAGGAGCCATCCGAGCACGTTTGCCCCATCCTGGTTGCAGTGGAGAGAGGTGAGGCAGAAGCTAGGAGAGAGGGGAGATTTAGGCGTCGTTGGACGAGGTGGGGGGAGAGGGAATCGCGTTAGGGTTGGAATTGGTTTTCACTCGATTTGATATAGGTACGTAGTTTGGGCCTCTATGGACTGGGCTTATCCAGACTGGTTGAAAAACAAAACTGCCTGGGACTATATTTTTATGTCTAAGATGTCCTAGATGGTTGGCTATAAAATTCGTCACGGATGTAAAATTTGTAAAAAACCGTCACGGATATGCATCATCATGACGGTTTTTCAGAGCCGACGAATAAAATGTCATGTTTGTGGTTTATGTAGTAGTGATCGCAGGATCTGATCTCCCTAGATCAAGCTGTCTCAAGCCGGCGTCTTCTCCGAGCTCAACAACGTTACAAACGGCTATATGAAACTCAAAGAGCACCACCATGAGGTTGGGGGGCCTCCACGAGCTCTATCATCATTAGAGGAGGAGACTCTAAGGAGGAAGAGCAGAAGAAGAAGGAAAAGACTTCATGAATAATAGAAAAGAGAAAAAGAAATTATAAGAGAGAAGTAGATGAGAAGCCTAGGAGAGCGCTACCCAAGCTAGGACCGCCGATCGATCGGTGGGGTGATAGAGAGCATTTTCAGCAGGGGATCCAACTGAAAACGCTAACCTCGCAACGTTTCTCCAGCCGCCAGTACCCGGCCGCCACGTCTGCACGCACGCACCCCTGGACGCAAGCAACCACCGAGCGCTCGAGCGAAAATCTGACCGCGTCGTCGTGCGGGGCGTGGCAAAGCAACTATGCACGCGACACCGCCAATGTCAACTCAGATCTCGGCTCTCCGGCCCGACCCCTCCCGCCCTGGGTCCCGGCGTGCGTACGTGCGTGGCGGTCGTCGCTTAGCCCTCGCTGGCACGCCGATACGTGGCCGAGCGCCGCGGACGCGATCGATCCCCTTCGTGGCGGACGGGCGCGCCACGAACGGGCCGGGGAATACTCTGATCCCCACATGTAAAGGGAAGGCCTAAAGGAAAGGAAAGGCTGCCGCGCGCGCGAGCGGCACCTGATGGCGATCGGCCGGGCACGTGTGAGTTGAGATCCTGCGCCGCGTTGGGGCTATCATGGTTGGCGTCGAACGGATGTGCCTCACGTGGAGCCAACGTTTTTCAGGTGGCCCAGGAGCCCCCCGCATTTGCGCGGCCGTGGCCGTTCTTTTGATTTCCATGCCGCTCTCCTCCAGCTTCCGCTGCTGCTGCGGACTTTCCTCCACGGTGCACGCGGCTGATTCGACGGTCTCGGGTCGTTGTCGGACAGCAAGGGACGGAGCAGCGGGATCGCGGATTGGATTGCATGGAATGCGCTCTAGAGTATAGTGCTACTACGCCAGGTGGATGGAGCAGCACGATGCACCTGGAGTGACCGTGAACCTGGTAGGGGAGGATGCCCTCTGGCGCCGCCGCGGCCGACGGGAGATGTTCCAAATGGTTTGCTGACTTTGCTGCGGGGTGGCAAGACTGCTGTTGAGATTCCTTTTCATGATGATGGAAGGATTGACTCCTGATTTTGGGGATATTTCATATTTTCGTTGTTGCATCTCCTTTTGATTTTGGGAGGAAAAGGTTACGCCGGTTGGTACTTTTTTCACTCAGGAGTCTCATGCACATGTATTCAGCAACTATCTTGACAAATTCTTAGCGCAATAATAATAGCTAAATTCACGGTTGCTTTGGGGATACTAGCTAAATTTTGCAAAAGCTCATAATGTCGTAATTGTTCATACCAGTAGATTGACAGGATACCAGTTGTTTGGGGACGTTCTTGCAGCTACACTGCCTCTACGGTAGATCAACTCACGCTTGCACTCATCCTGCATAACAGGCTTAGCCACCTTATATATCTCCTGAATTTTATCAAAGTATCTCATACATCTACAAATTCGAACCTCCGCGTCAGGTTCTCGACTCCACGAATCATATCCTCAATCTCGATGCTGAATGCCCAACCTCATGCATTACGTGCGTCAGGCAAACTTCCCAGAGTGGTAGTTCAGCACAGTGCCGTCTAAAACTTTTCAGAGTCCAATTCTCTTCTCGTTGTCCCATCGAGTTGAATGCAAAAAATCTCTCTGGACCATATGGCTACGGAAATATCTTCCATTGCCTGAAAGACGGAAATATCTTTCGTTGCCCGTTATTTCTGATAAAGGAGGATATTTATTGCCTTCAGGCTTCAGGCCTCTGCATCAAAATTATACACACAACTTCATAGTTTGTGTGCACTGACGCTAAAAACAGATTGCATAGAATACTTCATCACTAAAAGACATCATAAACTACATAATCCATTATGTGATTGCCATCCATGTTGGGACAGATAATCCCTAACAATTATCATTAATCTGTCAATACCTGCCGTCATCTCCTCCATATCCGCCAATTGTTACAGCAAAGACCACGATCATAACTAGTTGATATACATGTAGAAATTTTCTTCTTATTAAAAATAATATCATTTCTACATAGCCAAAGAGACCAATATATAGCAGCCACCCCCGCTAGGATTTGGGCTCGTTTAGCCCCCTCATCCTCATTAGCCAATTCATAAACATATTGGTTATACTATGAGGTAGTGGGAGATTAAAGGCCAAATATGCCGATGGTCACGTGAAATGACCAAAGTAGAAATAAATGAAGAGATGTTAAATTATCTGCTCCTCCTCACAAAAGCAACATCGCTTACTACCTTGCTAGTTTCATTTTGTCAAATTATTTTTAGTAAGCACCACTCCTCTTCGAAGATACCACATAAAAAAATTTATCTTCAGAGGGAGCCCCAAGTGCCATAGCCTAATATGCCATTGTTGTTGATTAATGCTAAGAATATCAGGTCGCATGGGAGCATTGTATATAGACTATATTGAGAACTACCCATTTTGATGTAGGCTCCAAGTAAAAACATCTCTATTGATACTCAGGATAACGCTTGCTACCAATTGAACTAAGTCATACTATTCTACCTATTTGAGTCCCATCGTCGGAATGTGACATTTAAAGGGACTGTGCTCATTGCCTTGACAACCGTGTCATATTTTTTATGGGTGACACTATAAGAAAAGAATACTAGTTCTTAGAGACTTAACTATCTATCTACGTGTCATCCTAAAAACTGACCTCCTCCCCACGTTAGGCTGTTATGGTGAGTTGTTGGAGATAAACCAAGTGTGCGAAACGATGGCATCATCGGTTCATCACCTTGAAAAGGAGCACACAAGTACTTAGGTGGAACGACACAAGAAGTCGCACGGGATGTTTACATCATGCAGTCGCAGCATATTTGTCAGAAACTTAACCATCTTTCTAACTTGCCTGCATAGAGAGATGATAAATAAAGGAATAGAAATACACACGCAACCCCTAGAATCATATAAAAAGAAACCCTACAAACAGAATCAAATCCGAAAATGTTGATACCAAGTCATCACTGGGATGAACAAGCATATACACTCATTCAGAACTAGAAGATTCTTTGTTTGTTTATATGTACTATTTCATTTTGTTCACAACTGAATGTATCATGTATGCATAACTAGTAGCCTCGTAGGCTGATAAGCTGACTAAAACCATTCCCTCTTTCTTTTAGGGAGAGCTAACTACAACCTTTTCTTAAGCATACATTAAAGATTAAACCCATAAAATCGATCTGCGGTGTCCTAATTGGTATCAGAATGAGCCATTTTCTTAAGGTGTGGATAAAGGGACTTAATATTCTTGTCGCCTACCTGCCCCTGTTCTGAATTGGATTAGGCCGGTTTCGGATTCTTCATATGTACATTGTTCAATTGGTTTAATCATTTGGAGCCATATATATATTGACTACATTATGGATAGATATTTCCTAACAACTCCGCTGACGTGCACGTGTTGACCTTAACCCAAAAATGGTGGAGTTCCATACCGGTGCCTTCAGATATTTAACCTTCAGGCTTTCAGGTCATCAACAAATTTCTTCCCGTTCCGCGACTTCACTTGAGAATTGTGACGTGCACAGCAGCAGCAGCAGGCCAGCAGTCTACTACTAGCTCGAAACGAAACGAGTTACGTTGCTGTCTCGTAACCTCGCACGTTTGGCACGGCTGCGACCGACCTCGTGACGAGGCCCGGGGGAGGGACAGGCAGATCAAGACGCCCTACGTGATGTATGCATATATCATGCTTCCACAGACGCGGTAGCTTAATTTGGGAGCAACTGCAATGACTTGGTCAGATGAGGGAGGCTTGGTACTTGTCTTAATCAAAGGCCAAGCACTGTGGTCTCTGATCAATTTATCGCATGCCCCTATTGCAAGCATACTACCGATGAGCGATGATTAGTTGTGGAGATATTTATCCAATTCAGCCCCATCAGAAGAACGCATGACTTCACAACTTCACAACTTAACAAGCGACACCAACAGGCCGCCGTTTCGTGAATCGGACAACGGTTTACACGCGCCGCTGGTTGTGATTGTGAGCTGTACGCTGCTTGGGAGGTGGGGTAGTGACACCATGCTGAGTTTGTCAAGTCATTAGACGATCAAGTCATTAGACGACCACGTTGTAGGGGTGTTCGTCTGTCCGGGTAGGGAACTGACGCCACAAACCGTTGCTTATTTGTGTTATGTTTTGGGGATTTTGAGTGGAGTAAAGGTTTCTTCTAGGAAGCAGAAACCAATTAGACGAATTAGATGAATTA
>JAGXJF010001001.1:0-44268 GCA_019208055.1 Stipa capillata | reverse complement strand
CCCTGGCGACTTCGCGTTCCCCTAATCATATGCAATTCCGGGTCCGTGACAAGTACGCCCGGACATTCCGGGGTAAGTTTTTCGGAATGTCCGGACGTCTTATTCAGTGGACGTCCGGAGGGTCGGAGTCGGCGCTCTGGGCGGGGATCATCCGGAGTCTCCGGGCCTGGGGGCCGGAGTGTCCGGGTGTGGAGTCGGGGAGCGTTGTTCTCGGCCACCCTCCCGGAGTGTCTGGGCTTTGGGCCGGAGTATCCGGGCACCAACCCGAGAGGAGCACATTCCGGGTGGGGGACGTCCGGAGACTCCGGCCTCGCCCGAAATGTCCGGATGTGTTGTGGGATCTCGGTGTCTCCGGGATTGAGTCATCCGGAGTATCCGGGCATCCTTGTCCGGAATGTCCGGACATGTTTTCCAGGCAGCAGTCCAAGCCCTTCCTCCCCTTGGCATCGCTCCAATCGGTCGTTCCTTCACATCTAAGCAAGCAAAGAGTTGAAGCATCAAGTAGTATACCATTCGACCTCAGATCAAGCGAAAAGGAGTCAAGGAATAGAAACATCTCGTGTTGGATAGCCTTAGCGCGAGCTCTTGTCATTGGACCACGAAAGTTTGGAGATGGGCTTGGTGGATTGGAATGAGCCGTGGTGTCTTCACCCTTGGTGCACGGGATGTCCGCATCACTCCACCTATACTTCGAATAGTGACTATTACCCACCAACGGGTTGGTCAAGTACAGAACCTGAGTCACTTCGCCGAAGTGCAAGACCAAACAATGGACTCCTGGAGGATTCTGAGGTCACAACAGAGTCTAGTTGTAAAAATGCATAGGTTATGTACAAAGAGTTGTACTCTTGTATTAAAATAGGTATTGACCTACTGGAGGTATGTACTGGTGTGTACTAATAAAAGGTGTGTATAACCTTGTACACATACTCCGTGTATAATTATAATCTTGTATAATACAAGGTATATTTTATGTTGATCTTTGTTTTGGAAATTTCTGAATGCTTAGATGTGTACATGAAGTGTTAAACTTAATATACAATATGAGAAATGTATTGTTGAGTTGCTCTTCATGTCACAGCTTAGGAAATGGAGGGAACACATGGTGAAAACCCTCGGAGAGAGGCAGAAGAACAAGCTAAAAGAGAAGCTGAAGCGAAGGCAAGGGAGGAAGCTGATAGGACAGCTCATGGAACACCCCCTCCACCACCACCAAGACCTGCAACAGAAGAAACAATGTTTCATTTTATGCCGATGATGGAGGAAGGAAGGAGGGAAGCACAAGAAAGTCAGAACAAATTTTTCAGTGAGCTTCTAGATAAAATGAGTAGAAGGGCTGGAGAAGCGTCAGCAGGAACAGGAGTCAGTCTTGGGGATTTTCAGCAAACAAGGCCCTTGACCTTTTCCACCGCTGTGGAACCAATGGAAGCAGAAGATTGGTTGTTGGATACAGCAAGGAAGCTGGAGACAGTAGGCTGTAGTGATGAAGAAAAAGTTCGTTATGCCACCCACCAGTTGACGGGACCGCAGCCGCTTGGTGGGAAAACCTTAAGGGAATACAATCTACAGGCCGTATAATCACTTGGAATTTATTCAAGCAAAAGTTCAGAGAGGCACATGTTCCGTCCAGCATTGTGGAACTCAAGAGGAAGGAATTCTAGAATTTAACTCAGGGAAATATGTCTGTGGTCAAATATGTGCATGAGTTTAACCGCCTTTCTCGCTATGCAAAAGACGAGGTGGATACCGAGACCAAAAGGCAGAAGAAATTTATGAATGGTCTAGAACCATTTCTGAAGATGCAACTCAGACTTGTCCGTACAGAGGAGTTCCAGGATTTAGTGGATCGGGCAATTACACTGGAGAATGATTATCAGGAAGTGCAAGAAGATAAGAGAAGAAAGCTAGGACTGAACCACGTCAATTCCAGATACTTCGACCTCGACCAGCTGGGCCATTTCAGTCCAAGTTTAGGCCAGCAACACCAGTACCCTTCAAAGCGCAAGTACCTTTCAGAGCACCAGCACCGCTAGACCAGCTGCACCAGTAAATAATCCCGTCAAGTGCGCAAATTGTGGGTATAATCATCCCACAAAAGATTGTAGGAGGCCAAGGATTGTTTGTTTTGGATGTGGTCAACCTGGACACATAAAGACTCAATGTCCCAATCCAAGACCCGCCCACAGCAGGGAAATCAACGACCAGCTGCACCAAATCCTGCATCACAGCAAAAGAATTCCAATCAGGGAGCTAGAAATCAGCAAGGAAAGGGACGTGGAAAGCCGTACGGCTGGCTTAACTACGTCAATGCAGAACAAGCAGGAACAAACAATGACGTCATCATCGGTACGCTACCTGTTTCAAACTGCACTGGTATTGTGTTATTTGATTCTGGAGCAACGCATTCATTCATATCTGAAGAGCTCATGAGCAAAGTACGTTTACCTTTTCAACGTCTTACAAAACCCATACGCATTCAGTCTCCGGGGGGTATAATTGAAGTAAGCCAAGTTTTCATAGGTCTAGTCATATCCATCAATAAGTTGGAATTCTTTGCCGATGGAATGGTTATTCCATTAAGGGGTTAGATGTTATTTTGGGTATGGATTGGTTAACCCGCTACAAGGCCAAGATTGACTGTGCCAAAAAGACCATAACCCTAGAGGCCTGGGAGGGCAGGTATGAAGTATTTCAAGGAAACCGATGTCCCAAAGTTAGTTTGGGATTTGAATTGAATTCCTTAGAAGGGCAGAATCTGAAGCAAATTCCAGTGGTCCAAGAATTTGTAGATGTATTTCCAGAAGAGCTACCAGGTATGCCACCAGATAGAGAAGTAGAATTCACCATTGACTTGGTACCCGGTACTGCTCCAATTGCACAGAGACTCTATCGGATGGGACCAGAAGAATTAGTGGAATTAAAATCTCAATTGGATGAGTTATCAGCAAAAGGTTTCATCAGGGAAAGTGTATCACCATGGGGAGCACCAGTACTCTTTGTGGACAAGAAAGATGGAGGAATCTGTATGTGCGTGGATTATCGGAATCTTAATAATGTCACTATTAAGAACAAGTATCCATTACCACGGATCGATGATCTTTTTGATCAAGTAAGAGGAGCAAGAGTTTTCTCCAAGATTGATTTAAGATCCGGATATCATCAGATTAAGATCAAAGCTGAGGATATACCAAAAACAGGATTCGTTTCTCATTATGGTCATCACGAGTATCTTGTGGTACCTTTCGGGTTAACAAATGCACCAGCAGTATTTATGAATTTGATGAACAAAGTGTTCATGAAATACTTGGATAAATTTGTGATCGTATTCATTGATGACATTTTGATATATTCCCGAAATAATGAAGAGCATGCCCAACATCTGTATACAGTTTTACAAACATTGAGGGAACATCAATTGTACGCCAAGTTTAGTAAATGTGAGTTTTGGCTTGACCGAGTTTCATTTTTGGGCCATGTCATTACCAAGGATGGAGTAGCAGTAGATCCCAAGAAAGTAGAGTCTGTATTGGAATGGAAACCTCCTACCACAGTTACAGAAGTCAGAAGTTTTCTTGGAATGGCAGGATATGATCGGAGATTTATTGAAGGATTCTCAAAGATTGTTGGACCAATGACCAAGTTATTGAGGAAAGATGTTAAGTTTGAATGGACAGAATCTTGTGAGAAAAGTTTTCAGGAATTGAAACGAAGACTTACCACAACACCAGTTTTAGCATTACCTGAGAGTGGAAAGGATTTTGTCGTATATTGTGATGCATCAAAATCAGGACTTGGATGTGTTCTAATGCAAGATCAAAAAGTAATTGCTTATGCTTCACGGCAATTAAGACCTTATGAAGTAAATTACCCAACTCATGACTTGGAGCTAGCGACAGTAGTCTTTGCTTTGAAGCTTTGGAGGCATTATCTTTATGGAGTCAAGTGTGAATTATATACGGATCACAAAAGTTTAAAGTATTTCTTCACCCAAAAAGAATTAAATATGAGGCAAAGGAGATGGCTTGAGCTAATCAAAGATTATGATCTAACTATCAATTATACACCTGGAAAAGCTAATGTGGTAGCAGACGCATTAAGCAGAAAAGCAGTCTGTCATCAGATGAAAATGGAAGAGATTCCAGAAAGAATCCTACAAGATTTAGGAAGGGCAGGTATTGAGTTGATAACAGATAGAGAGGAAGGATATTTAGCAACTATGTCAGTACAATCAGGATTGCAAGAAATATTAAGAATCGACAGAGAGAGGATGAATTTATTTCAGAGGAAATTAAGAAAATTTCTGAAGGAAAACCATCAGAATTTAATCTAGAAAAAGATGGATCTCTATGGTATAGAGGAAGAATTTGTGTTCCAGATATTGCTGAAATCAAAGAATTAATATTGCAAGAGGCTCATCAGACTCCATACAATATCCATCCGGGAAGTACAAAAATGTATATGGACTTGAAAGGTACATTTTGGTGGAATAATATGAAGAGAGAAATTGCCAAGTTCATATCGAAATGTCACACATGCCAGAGGGTAAAAGCAGAGCATCAAAACCCGGCAGGACAATTACAACCCTTACCAATTCCAGAATGGAAGTGGGAGGAAATCAGAATGGATTTCATAACCGGATTACCAAAAACTCAAAAGAGAAAAGACACTATTTGGGTAATAATTGACAGATTAACCAAGACCGCTCATTTTCTTGCCATCAACAGACTGATTCTTGTGAGAAACTTGCAAGAATTTATGTCAATGAAATTGTCAGTAAACATGGAGTACCAAAAGAATCATATTAGATCGAGGTTCAGTTTTTACCTCAACATTCTGGCAATAGCTACAGTCAGCCTTAGGATCACAATTGAATTTCAGTACTGCTTATCATCCTCAGACTGGTGGTCAAACAGAAAGAACCAATCAGATCTTAGAAGACATGCTGAGAGCATATGTACTTGATTTTAGAGGATCATGGGATGAACATTTACCACTAGCAGAGTTTGCATATAACAATTGCTACCAGAGCAGTATCCAGATGGCACCATTTGAAGCTTTATATGGAAGGAAGTGTAGATCTCCGATATGTTGGTATGAAATGGGAGAGCAAAAATCTTTTAGACCAGACTTTATCAATGAGAAACAGAATATTATTGATATCTGTCATGGACCCGGAAATCACATATGACTAAGGGAACGACTGGTCGCCAAGGGCCGAAGGACCAGTCGACCTGGTGGCACGGTACCTGCGCCGTACTCACCGAGGCGGAGTGATCCGACACCTGCTCAATGCAAATCGGCCGGAAGCGACTAGACTTCCCAGAACCACATACAATTCCCTGATCCGGTGAAGGTTCAGAGTCGTTCCCGGACTCTACCACGCAAAGCAAGATCAGAGGAGCCCAGCGATTCTACCCACACCCTAACCTAGCTCGAAAGCTAGTGGGTCGCTCGAAAGCCCGGTAGAATGCGCCCACACCCTGCCTGGCCGGCACTGCATCTCAGCCAGCGGGTCACTCAACTGATTCCTGCTCGACTTAGTAAAAAGAGGAATGGCTATAACCCTTCACGGCATACCCATACACTTCATATCATTCACGCACGGTGCATGAGCAGCCTGAATAACAACTTGTATATCACAACAAAGCACTACATTAATAGTGAACTAGCTGTCCACGACGGACTATACGATTACATCAGTCGGTCATAACCGGAAACATATCCGAGTACGGAGTAATTAAACAACAGCGGAAGAAAAGTAAGTGAGTCCCACAGCGGCGCATTGACCGCTGACCAAAAGCCACAAAAGTCCCATGCATCGATAGCCAACCAAGGAAAACCGGAAGCTAGGCGGTATTGAAGTAATCCTCGACCACTGGCTCACCTGCAATGATCTAGGAATATCCTAGGTGAGTACGAAGGTACTCGCAAGACTTATCCGTGCTTGATTAAATGTCCTACACATGCTAGTATAACAATAATTAAACATGGTGCAAATTGAGCTAACGGGATTACAGCAAAACATGGTATGAATAGCAACAAAGGGGGAACACAGCAACTCCACTTACAGACCAGGTCTCAAATAATTCCCAATATGAGCCTGAGTACATCAACCATAACATTCCAAGTTGTTTGGGGGCAGCTCACGCCCATCTAATTTAATTAGGCCCCTTGGACCGTCCCGGCAACTCCAACTACTATGGGAAGTATCGAGTGCTCCCTACTCAGAGGTTTCAAAGCTCTAGTGAGCGAGACTTGCCATCAGATACCCCATAGGGAGGAGTCCGGCGACGACCATGGGTGTTCTCAATCCTAACACATATTCATCCCAATCAATCTCTTGGTCCGTCACCGGTCGTACCACTACCATGGATATACCGAGTGCTCCTCACTCAGAGGTTGCAAAGCTCCGAGTGACCGAGACTTACCATCAGATATACCCATAGCGGCGACTTCCGCTGATGTCCACGCGTGACAAGAGGAGTACAACGATGGAGCTGGCCTCAGAGGGGTATAGCGACAAATTCTCCTTACACCTGGGTCGCATTCAACATCAGGTATACCCATCGTATCCATCGTGCACCTACCCTCTTCGGCTCTCACATCTCACTTTTAATGGTTCCAAGTTGATAGGGTGTCAAGTTAAAATTCTCAATCATCACAGAGAAACAACTTCTAAGAACCATCCTAAGTAGTTCAAATCATAATCACTAATCAAACATCCACACATTACTAGTAGTCAAGCATGTAATAGAATATAAGAAATGCAACAAGCTCTGCTTGCCTTGGTCGTAGGGTTCCTGATGTTGCGTGAGGTCGTGAGCCTGGTGGTCTCCTTCTTCGGGCTCTGAAGCGAGCGATACCGGAAAATAACAGTAAAGAAACACTTAACAACCAGCATGTATGCATGAATGTCTGATGAAGGATGCAGGTGTCTAGGGTGACTAGTGGGTGTCGAGGAGTTATTATTACGTGCACGACCCTAGGTTAGCTCATCGGAGGCTCGTGCGGTAGCTAGAATGCATGCATGACTCATTAAGGTGCTCCGATGAGTTAGGGTTGACGCCGGTAGTGGGGGGCATGGTACTGATGCTAATGGGGTTGGTAGGGTGAAGGTAAGCCGAAGCACGAGTCCAACACAATGGGAATCATCGGATTCGGAGTTACGATCATCGGATTAGGGTTTGTGCCGATCTGCGACAAAAGGGCTAACGAGTGTGGTATGGGGTGATACAGGTTGAACCTAACTCTTGGTTCTACTCATTATGCATGTTAAGGTCCGCACGATAAGGTTTTAGGGTTTGTCGCTGATCCTTCATGTATGTGTGCTAATTGGCGTAACTTCGAGTTAGGGCTAAAAGGTGGGAAATTACTAGTCGTTGTGCATGGTAGTGTATTGGCATGCTCCTTTTACGAAAGTGTTCTGTGATGTGAACCCAACATGACCAGAATCACTCAAATTGGATCTACGGTCGCTAAGCTGGGGTCGATCGACGATCAGGGTCAATCTGAAGGCCGAAGCACACCAACCCTAATAATCTACTGTGCATTTACTCAAATTGGATTTTTGATTCAACCAAATCGTAGAGATTTTCATGAGGATTCCAAATATATAAAATTTATCAAAATCCGACGTACGGTTTAAAAGTTATGGGCATTTGAAGTTTTGTGGATTTTAAAACTAAACCCTAACCCTAACTGCCCGAAAACCTAATTGCTAAGCTAGCCGAACCTACCCAACGCCTAATCCTAACTCCTACACGCACCCGAGCTAACCCACCCGCATAAACCTTATCCTAAACCTTACTGGCTTACACGTGGGCCCTGCCCGGTGCTGACGGGGCTCGGGTACCCTATCCCGAGCTGCCACGTGCCCATCCCTTCTCTACTCCCTCTCACTCACTCAGGTTCACCGGAGGGGGAGCTCAGACGGCGGCGCGGTCACCGGAGCCTCACCGGAATGGCGCTACCGGGACGGTGAGGTCGGTGGGAGGCGGTGCAAGGAGCGGCGGCTCACCCCGGATCCAACGCACGGTCGAGGAGGAGCTAAGGAGGTCGGGGTGCAGCTGGCCACGGAGGAGAGCGGCGGTGAGGTCGGGGCGTCGCGCCGGGGAGCTTCGGGGCACCGGTCTGCGAAACAGAGGGGACAGGAAGGTTAGGTAGGTGGAGGAGATGCTTGAGGAAGAGAGGATGGAGCTCGGGGAAGGCTAGATGGCGAGGAATGCCTCGCCGGAGGAGATGCCGGAGTCGGAGAAGACGGCGAGGCGCGGAGGTGAAGCAGCCGGAGCTCGGGGAGACGAGTAGATCTAGGGTTTGGGCGTGGGGTGAGGAAGGGAGGAGGAGGCGCGGTCGGAAGGCGGCGTTAAATAGGGCGGCTCGGCTGTCGGGACGGGGCCGGTCGGAGCGGGCGCCGCCCACCCCGGCGAGTGGTCGGGCGAGACATGGACGAAGGGTCCTGACAGGCGGGCCCGGGCGACGGAGAAGAGGGGGAAAGCGCACTGAGCTCGGGGCACCTTCAGAAGGAGAAGGTGGAAAGGAGGGAAGGGGGAAGCAGATTTTGGGGCTGGCCGAGTGGAGCGGGCTGGGCTGTTTGCGGCCCGTTAGGGTCGGCCCGACAGGGTTTAGGGTTTCTGGTTCTTTTTCTTTATTTCAGCCCTTCCCATTATCATTTTATGTATCCAAATAGCTCCAAAAGTTATGAAATTTTTACAGGGGCTTTATAATATTATTTGAGAGCTACTGGAAGAATTTGAACTAATTTGGACAAGGTTTGACCTATGTTTGTATTCAAATTCAAATTAGGGCTCAATTTGGTTTTACCCTTCAACTAGGCCCTAGGCATATTCAAAAATTCTGAAATTTTGAGGGGAGGCTCAAACATTATAAGGGACCTACTGTAGAAGTTTGAAGTGATTTGGAGATGTTTTGAGCTAGGTTCCAGTTCAAATCTGACTTTTGACCTAATTGGGGTTTGAATCGGATCTAAGTCTTGTGGACCTCTAAATCTTCTAAGATTTTATATGGGGTAAGGACATGAATGTTCCATGCTAGATATGGAGTTTTGGAACTTTGTCATCTTCAGGAACACTATTTATTTGCTTATTCCCATTTAGTCCTTTTTCTCCGATTTGCCTTCAACTCTAGACGGCGCCAGGAACACTAGATGACTTTGGACGAAAACTTCGGGAAGAAGGGAGGGGAAGCTAATCTGGGGATTCACTGAAGGGGATCACGGATCCGTCCACCTACTAGCGTTATTGTCACTATCAGATTTTTCAAATAAATTGATTGGTGTTTGCTCGACTATCCACTGAGGATGAGATATGTACATATTCTATAAAGTTTCATCGTACTTTATCTCAGTTTAAATAAGGTGTGTGTGTGTGTGGGTGTTTATGCATGAAGATGATGACATGTATGCATGAATGCAGGGCAAAACCCTAATCGTTGAATTTGGGTATTACAAAACCTACCCCCCTTAAGAAGATTTCGACCCGAGATCTCTAACGTTCGGCAAGCAAGGATGGGGGCTCAATCTTGAGCCAATCTTCATGTTTCCCACTTAGCTTCATCTTCGGTGTGGTTCCTCCATCAGATTCCGAAGGGCTGAACAGTACGGTTCCAGGTTTTGTGCTTCATTCCGTCAAGAGACCTCTCTGTAGTTCTTCCATCGCGGGGTCAAGGAGGGGTTACAACACGCCTGCTGGTTTCTGTTGCTCAACTTTGACCAGGTGACCTAAGTCGTACTTTGTAACAAACCGGGTAGATTCTTGCTCCATTTGGGTCCATCCCGATGACAACGAAGGTTTTGGTACACCGTTATGCTACCGGAATAGATGGATAGCGGGGAGCCAGGTGTTTCATGGAAGATTAGGTCCTTGCGTTGCTGATGGTAAGTCGTGGGATCACTATTTGACTTCTACACCAGTTTTGGAAAGAGAAAACCAGATCAAGTTATTATTTTCAATAATAACCGTATTCTGGAAGAAAAGGAGTGCGAGGACCTTGTCAGTCCTGCAAATTCAGAATTCAAGATCGTTGGTTTGAGTGAGAGGGGTCATGACGACCAGCTATCTCTGCTCCAACAAGGCTGACCAAGATAGTGAGGGTAAAGACTTCGAAGCAATTGAAGTATCTGTTTATGATTACTTGCGGAGGAAATTTGGGAGTAGGATTGGAAGGTTTTTCAGGTTTCATATTCTATTTCATCGAGGCTACGTGTTGGGCGTTTGATCTTTCCGTGCTCGTCTTATCTTGGGAACTCGGTGGCAGGATTCATGGGTGGGTTGTGTTTCTGAGGTCCTCGAAACTTGCCACTGCACCGACGAAGTGGCGCCATTATGCGTATCCATCCTTTTCTTCTGCTGTTTATCTCTCTCCTCTATTTGATCGTTCGTTCAACTTCCTTACCTTCGCTTTCTCTATATTACTCTTCGTATGGGGTTTAGGGTGAATTATGATACGAAGTATTCTTGATTTGGCTGTTAAGCTAGATTCTCTAGAATCTTTGTTGTATTTTTCTCAGTAAAAACAAGAAGGTAAATATTCTTGTAATTAACTGGGTGGTGGGGGTTAGGAGGTGACGGAGTCCATCGGCACCACACGGGCACCATGCTTAAGGGGCTTCGCTCCGGTTTAGGCTTGGAACGAGTGAGGATATGACCCATAGGGATGACGACTAAATGATCGGATTACCCATGGATAGGGGATCCATGAGGTGGAGAAACGCGAAAGGAGGGGAGGGTGGTCAGGGTTCCATTGCATATGGTATCATCATAAGGTTAATAACAAATGTCAGTTGGCATTCTTACGCCGTAAAGATAGCGTTAACCACAAGACCTGTTATGGGACAGGCGAGTCAAGTAGTACCTTCTTAGTGCATATCTCCCAGGAACGTATGTAAAGTAACGCCTGGGGAAGCGTTTTGTCCCTCGCCCAGGGGAGCGATAAACCCTTAATTTATGCTTTGGGAGGCGTTATGTCTCTGAGATATACAGAAAAGTACGCTATAATGACGAGGTGGGTACATGGTGCTGGACCAACTACATGAGGGGAGATATTGCAAAAGGGAAGGATGAAAATGACTCGGAACCTTAGACCTGGCCACGCACCGATGGGAGTGTGATGGGTCTCGTACCCGGCTATAGGCTAAGTACCACTTGTGGGTAAAGTAGCGCACCTCTGCAGAGTGTATTGAAGTGTGGCATTGTCACTCCCTGTTCTGGGTATGAACTGCGATCGTGGCGGAAAAGGAACCATCGGAGGTTCTAACGACCCGTGAAGCCTTCTGAACATAGCTAAATTAAAAATTGACTTCTGTCCAGAAACGATATTGGAATCATGCATATCCTTTGAGGACTTTGTCCTAGTAGAAATAGTCATTCAAACACTTTTGCTATTATGAACTTGTTGAGTACCTTCTGTACTCATCCCCTACATAAATCTTCCCTTTGTTAGACTCTGAACCATTAGAGGTTGGGTATGAGGAAGTTGAAGTCCAAGAAGGGAAGGAGGAGCTGGACCTGACAGGAGGGATCGAAGGAGTTGACTACTACATCGACTATGGAGAGCAGACGGGGCAGAACTAGAGCAAGAGTAGTTTAGTTTAGTAGAAGAATAAAATCTCAGTTATACTTTTTCTGCAATTTAATTTTCAGTTCTATATTTCTGTTGATATTTTCAGTTGAACTTATCCTATTGTATTTCTGTAATAACTTCTGTATATTTTGGAGTCTGTAATATATATAGTTGTTGGACCATCAATGCTTCTGTTGTACATTCTGATAGATGTAATATAATGAGATGGGATTTTGTTATATTATATCAAAGACTGGCACACTACACCATGCAGTGGTGTGCAGGGTCGCTTCAAACACATATAATCCATCACATATTATGGACCACATATCCATCACATATTATCCATCATATATATATAATGACCTCGACTCGATGGCCGGTACCACATTATAATTACCTCGATGGTCGGGGTGGAGGTCGCCGAGTATGTCGGGGTGGAGGCCGCCGAGTAGGTCGGGGTGGAGGACGAGGCACTCTATGTATACCAAAGATTATAAAAAATTAGCAAAAATCAACTATAGCTAGAACTACAACTATAGCAAAAATTAGCAAATAACTAGAACCTATATGAACTATAGAAAATTAGCAAATATTTCTCTCTTCTCTCTTTCTCTCTTCTCTCTTCCTATCTTCTTTCTTCCTCTCTTCCTCTCTTTCTCTCTTCTTTCTTCCTCTCTTCTCTCTTTGTCTCTTCTTCTCTCTTCTTTCTTCCTCTCTTTCTCTCTTCTCTCTTCCTCTCTTCTTTCTTCCTCTCTTCTTTCTTCCTCTCTTTCTCTCTTCTCTCTCTTTTCTCTCCTCTCTTATGAACTAAAACATAAAATTAACACCTAACTAAAATCAACTAACTAACATCAAACCTAGAACTAATTAACTAAAATCAACCTAACTAACAAATTTAAAAAACAGGAAAAAAGGCGTTTGGGGAGCTCACCGGAGAGGGGCAGGGGAGGGGGCCGGGAGGTGTTGGCCGAAGCGGGTGCGGTGGCAAGGTGGCCGAGGGCGTGGCCGGGCGTGCGGAGGCGAGGTGGCCGGGGGCGTGGCCGGGCGGCCGAATGTGGTGGCGAGGTGACCGGGGGCGACGCGGCCGGCGAGGAGGAAGGACAACGGCCGGCGAGGAGGAGCGGGGCGCCCGGGGCGGTGGCAATGGCGGCGGTGGCTCTCGGGAAGAAGGAGATCGAAGGCAGGGGGCGCGCGCGGGATTGTGAAATTTTCCCCAAGTCCAGAGTATATATGTGCCATGTTACTAGTGGCGTGCGGGTCCTGGCTTTAGTAAAAAGTTTCTGGTTTTAGGGTTTTTATTCTATTTTTAGGGTTTTGGTTTTAGTATTATGTTCCAATATTTGTATACATTTAATATAGATCATTAAATGTTTCATGTAAAAAGTTGGCATTTTTAGGGTTAGTTTTCTATTTTTAGGGCATTAAATGTATTTCTAGGTATTTAAAGGATGTAATTTAAATTTGAACTACAAGTACATTAAAAAGTTGCACAAAATTTGTAGAAAAATCATATTTATGTTTGTGAGTATATATTTAGGTGTTATGAAAGAAAATATTGGAAAATTCAACAATCTATATGGTAAATTTCAAAGACTGACTTGTAGTAAATGGTTTTTGAATTTAAAAAATGTAAATGTGGTCTAAAAATATGAAACTTGGCATGATGTCATTATATGACCTCTAGAAGCTGTGGTTAAATTTTGAGAGAGTTACACAAAAGTAATATGACATCAATAGTAATATGCATAGAAGAGATACAACTTGATATTACATCAATGGTTAAGTGCAAATACAAAAGAGATACAATAGAGATACAATAATGTGAGAAATTGCCGCTGCTAGCTAGTTTGTCAGCGTTTGACAATCTTCTCAACGGTCGTCTTAGTCTTCTGGTCTTCTTGGTCTTCCTTGTGTACTTTAGCCCCACGTTGAGGCGGGTGTGCTGGGGATCGCAACCATCATACAATGGAGTTTTTGAGTCTTTCTCCAGTTTTGCAAACTTGGCAGCCTCTCTAAGAGCAGCACTTTCGTTAGTCGTCTTTTTCACAATCAACTCTTGAACATGAGGGTCCTGCACCATTGCGGCCAACGTGTCCTGGGTGTCCGCCGCTTCAGCATCTTCATCATGTCCGGCATCGTCATCATGTCCGTCCTCTTCATCATGTCCGGGCGTCTCTTGGTGCTCCATCCCTTCATCTTCCGAGTCTTCATTTCCCGCTTCTTCATCTGTCGCCCCTTCGACATCAGCAACATCCTCATCCTCCTCACTGTGACTTGTCCACCGTGTATAACCATCCATGAAATCCCGTCGGAGCAAGTGCGCCTTCACAGAGCTAGAACGGTGCGTGAACATATGCATATTTTTGCATTCACGACACGGACAACATATCTCCTTGCCACCCCCTTCGCTCCATATCTTCCACGATGAACTTTAATGCTTGTGAGGGAGTGGAGGAGAGAGAGAGTAGATCTAGCTATATGTAGGGTTCAATTAATTAGCTAGATCTACCTATAGGCCTAATTAGCTAGATTTAAAATGTGCCATGTGTATGGGGAAGTTGGAGGAAAGAACAAGGGGAGAGGAGGAAGAAGAAGGAGAGATGAGCACGATGCCAGCCCCCACACCCTGAAGTATCAGCGAACCGTCAAAGTAGAGAGTCCAGTGTTTGAGGTCGATGACAGAGGGCGGGGATTGGACTTCCGTCCACTCGGCCATGAAGTCAGCAAGAGCCTAGGACTTACTAGCCATGCGGGGGGTATAGATTATGTCGAATGCAAGCAATTCCATTCTCGATTGTTGATGACGTCGGCGATCGGGAATGAACTGGCCACCGAGATGGGATGCCCTTGGAAGTAGTGAACCAGCTTTCGAGACGTGACGAACACCATGTAGATAATCTTTTGGATCTGCGGGTACCGTGCCTTAGACTCGGAAAGCACCTCACTGATGAAGTAGACAACTGAACCTTTTGAATGTGGCCCCGCTAGGGATGTTCAACGACCAGAACGGTACTGACCACCTGAGTGGTTGCCATGATGTGGAGGACCAACGGCTCGTTGGGCATTGGTGGAACCAACACCGGGGATGTTGTCAGTAGTTTCGTCTAACCATCGAGGGCGTCTTGAGCCTCAGGAGTCTAGGTGAAGTTGTCTGACTTCTTCATGAGCTTGTAGAGGGGCAGGGCTCATTCGCCGAGTTGGGAGATGAATCGGCTAAGAACTGCCATGCACCCGGTGAGCCTCTAGACGTCCTTGAGGCTTTTTGGTGGCCCTATTTTGACGACGACGTCAATCTTCTCCGGGTTGGCGTCGATTCCCCTCTCGGAAACGATGAAGCCGAGTAGCTTTCCCGAAGGGACTCCGAAGACAAACTTCTCCAGGTTGAGTTTCATGTTGAATCGCCTAAGGCTGGCAAATGTTTCCGCTAGGTCAGCTGGGAGATTCTCTTTCTTTTGCGACTTGACCACTACATCGTCGACGTAGGCCTGCACGTTCCTGCCAATTTTCCCCTGGACGCAGCGCAGTATGCACCGTTGGTACATAGCACTGGCGTTTTTCAAACCGAATGGCATGGAGACGTAGCAGAAGGCCCCCGAACGGAGTGATGAACGAAGTCTTGATTTTGTCTTCCTCTTTCATCTTGATCTGATGGTATCCCGAGTAGGCGTCGAGGAAGCACAGAATTGAATCTCGCAACTGGCAATAGAGTCAACCACCTGGTCGATGCGAGGTAAGGTGAATGGATATTTGGGACATGCTTTGTTGAGACTAGTGTAGTCGACACACATCCTCCATTTTCCAGTCTTTTTGCGAACAAGAACTGGGTTCGCTAACCAGTCGGGATGGTACACTTCTTTAATAAAACTAGCTGATAGAAGCTTGGTTATCTCTTCTCCTATCTCCGGGCGAGGAGGGACATCCCACTTAAAGAGCTTGCAGGCCCTGTTCCGGCAGTTGGCGATGATCTTCGACACAGCCTTCACCTCGGAAGGTAGATATCGGCCGAGGAGGGTGTTCGCCTCCCTCTCCACCCACGGGAGGTCGTATCCCTCGGTAGGTTCATACCCATAGAGGGCACATGGGCCGAGAGGCCTCCCCTCGCCAACCGGGAGGCACTTCATCTGCCAGTCTACGGCAAGTGGTCGGATCCTCAGCAGGACAAACTCCTCAACGAGGTGTTAGAAATATGCCCTAGAGGCAATAATAAAGTTGTTACTATTCTATTTTCATGTTCATGATTAAGTTTATGTTCTATGCTAGAATTGCATTGGTTCTTGAATATGAGATTCAAAGGAAAACCTAATTGCATGTGTGGAATAATAAACACCATTCAGATCCCTAGTCAGGCCTCTGGACTAGCTCATGTATTGTTGATGATCTTGTTTTCCTGATCATGGGCATTGTTAATGTAACAAGGATGCCGGCAATAATGGGAACACATTGTTAGGGTAACAATGGTGTTGGATGGACCCCCTTATGAGATACTGCGAGATCACTTCGTCAATATGTTGTCAGTATCTTCTCATGATGTGTTAACGTTTACTTGCATCCTTAGACCATGAGAATATCATAGACCCGGATACCGGATGGTTGCTTTGGGGTCATCAAACATTACTCCGTAACTGGGTAATTATAAAGGTGACTTCCAGGTACACCAGAAAGTATATCGTGGTTCTAGATATGTCAAGACTGGGATTTGCCCATCCGGCGATGGAGAGATACACTCTGGGCCCACTCGGTATTACGGTGTCCAGCATCACCTGGCCAGGTATTGTGACTAAAAGGTTAGTCACGGGGATACCAGAATACGGAAACGAGAAAAGAGTACAAACCGGTAACGAGGATAACTAGGTATGGTGATCAAGGAGTTGATCACAGGGATATCGTCAAAGTCTCGCCTCGGGTTGTGTAACGTATCGTGAGGCAAAAGGAATTGTATGTGACAATACAAGGTTCGCTCGATAAAGATCTTCGATGATATGTGGGAGTCGTTATGGGTGTCCAGATCCCGCTGACGATTATTGACCGAAAGGTGTCCCGGACATGTCCACATATACTCGAACCTATAGGGTCACACGCTTAACGTTTTAGCGACATTTAGGAATGCTACGATTTATGGAGAACAAGAGAGAAGGGTTCCGAAAGTGTTTCGGATGATCTCGAAAGTGTTCCGGGAGGTCCCAGATGGTTCCGGTGATGTCCGGAAGTGTTCCGGAAAGTATTGGAAGTTCTAGAAGGTTCTGGAAGGTTTTAGAAGGTTCTAGAAATTCTAGAAGGTTCTGGAATGTTCTAGAAATTCTAGAAGGTTCTAGAAGGTTCTAGTGGAGTTGGACTCCAACTCCAACAGGGTGTCCCTGCTGGAGTAGGACTCCACCTGCCTAGGGAGAGCTACCCCAACCCCTATAAATAGAGGGGCAAGGCACCTCAAAGAGCATCCAAGCAGCCCCAGAAGCAGCCCTAAACCCTAGGCCGGCCATCTTTAGATTGGTCACAGCCTTCTTTTTCTCTCTTCTAGATTGGATCTAGTACAGCTGCCGGCACGCTGCTGCTTCTCCTTCTCGTAGATCCCCGCTGTTCTTGTGTGCTGGTCCACACATTACTGTGGTGTCGCTGATCCGGTACGCGTGGTATTTCGGAGACGTCGTATACTTCGGCGTTCGATCGGGCGAACTATTCGCGAGGAGATCGCTCTCGCGGCTGGGAGGTATAACCTAGCTGCGGGAGTCTGCGGACTTCATCGACATCGGTCAACTTCTCCGCTGCATTGACGTGATCGTCGAAGGTATGATCTCGTTGCCTGCACCTCGATAGTGATCTTGGGGTGGATTGTGCGCGGTAAATTTTTGTTTTGCGTAGCACGTTCCCCAACAGTGGTATCAGAGCGGTACTATGCGTAGTTGTAGGTACGACTAGAGCATATGTGATATGCGGCATTGCACATATGATGTGCGGGTGTTAGATGAGATCTACCACCGGATTTTCTTGTTGTTTCCCTCTCATTGAAAAATTTTGATCTCGGCGGCATCGTGAAATTTTCAGAGGTCCGGCGAACCTTACGATCTTCGGATCGAGACATGCTAAGGATGACTTTGGTTTCACTTTAGTTGAGAAAGATAAATTTGCAATGAGCGGGCTTGTAGATGTGATCTACACGGGGGTCATGCGTATGACGAAGTTTAGTATGGGGTTCGAGATTTCCGAGTCTCCAATTCCAGACACCCCGACAGTTAAATAACTGCAAGAGCAATCATGCTTATGGTAACGTAGGTAGCAAACGGTTTGCAACGTAGCCATAAAGCCACGTATTGTAGCATAAACGTTAGAGGCGTCTAACTTGTTTTTGCAGGGTATGCATGTGATGTGGTATAGCCTATGTGATGCAATGTGATTGTATGAGATGCAAAGTGTTTGTAATTTTAATTTTGTCATGACTTGTGTGTCATGAGTACGGCAATCGGCAGGAGCCAATACGATTGTATTGACCTACGCGTCAACTAGAAAGCCATGTAATGCATTTATTTTATTAGCTATGTGATAGCAAATAGTTGTAATTGCAAGGACATGGTGGTGACAATCTTACATCGATGGACCTCGACGCTACATCGTACGCGAAGAAGGAGTTCTCCGCCAAAAGATGTTGAATCTTCTTCAACAAAAGGGGCTATACCATATCACAATAATTTAATTGCATGTGATGTTAATCCCTTTTATGCACCTTGTTTGATGCATGGTAGACGTTGTTAAATAGGGTGATCCCTCACACAAATATCAAAATAGTTAGTGTTCTTCCAAGTGTAGCACCGTCTGGAGTATTTGCCATTCTGAGGTGCGCCATGTCACATGGGTACGATAGGTTTGACATATATGAGGCGGGCGCGAACCGTTCGCGCAGCAGAGCACTCGGTTGTCTTGACGAGCTTTGCAAGATCGTCTTGGGCTCGGAACACACTCATCGAAAGATGAACAGAGTCATATGGGATATGATTGGCATGTTGACCTACCGGTCTCGTTATTCCGTCATCAGTGATGTCACATCAATGGTGGAGTAAGTGAGTCGTGGATCTTGAATCACTAATAATCAATTATGAGGGATATTGGTTTTAGTGGGAGCTTACTCTAATTAAGTGTTAATTTGAGTTGCTTTAATCATGAATAATGTATAAAGTGTATTTGTTTTTAAGTTGTAGATCTATGGCACCCGTAACCACCTTTCCACTATGCGCGTTGCTTGAGAAAGAAAAACTGAATTCATCTGGGAACAACTTTACGGACTGGTACCGTAATGTGAGGATTGTCCTCAAGAGTGCCAAGAAGGACTATGTCCTATCACAAACTCTCGGTGAACTCCCCGCTAACGCTACGGATGATGAGACTTGTATCTATCAATCTAAGAGCGATGATTCCATTGCAGTATAGTGTATCATGCCTGCCTCCATGGAACCTGATCTTCAAAAGCGTTTTGAGAATTGGGCTGCTTATGAGTTAATCCAGGAGCTGAAGCTTTGTTTCAGAAGCAAGCAAGGACTGAAAGATATGAGATATCCAAGGATTGAATGCAAGATGGCTGAGGGCAGCTCAGTGAGTCAGCACGTACTCAGATTGTCTGGGTACGCACAAAGGTTGGATGCGCTAGGTTTTCCAATCTCCCAAGAGTTGGGCACTGATCTTGTTCTTGCTTCCCTCCCTCCGAGCTATAGTAGCTTCATCATGAACTACAACATGAATGGGATGGAAAAGAGTATGGGTGAATTGTTCACTATGCTTAAAACTGCTGAGAGTGGAATCCAGAAGGACACCAATCATGTGATGATGGTGAATAAAACAACCAACTTCAAGAAGAAGGGCAAGTCTAAGAAAAAGGGCAAATCCAAGGGTGCTAGTATGACTGACACGCCTAAGAAGTCCAAGACTGGCGCCACTTCTGATGTTGAGTGCTTCTTCTGTAAAGAGAAGGGACACTGGAAGAGGAACTGCAAGAAATATCTGGCAGAAAAGAAGAAGTCTGGAAAGTCCAGCTGTAGTGACCCTATTCTCAAATACGAGGTCAGTGAAAATGTTCACGAACAAAAACGATTTCCTTCGTTCGCATGCATGCATATAGATACCTTAAAAATGAATTCGGTTACAAACCCTAACATGAGCTTTATGATTAATATGAAATAGGACGGCGAAACCTCTGTCCCTCCAACTCACGACTCAAAATTAATACATGTTCCAAAACAACTAGGTTATCAAAACTGTTACCAGTCAATCGAGGTTTATTTGTACCTTAAGACCAAAAATTTATTTCTAGTAGTTGCTATCCGCGGATAAATTTTGGAAGGAGCTGATCGGGTAAACCCCCTCTCCTCCAATATAAATGAAATGATACCTTTAAAAGTTAAAATAACATATTGACCATAAGTCTAATACCTTAAAAAGGAAATGATTGAAGAAATAAATTCAAACACTCATGATTCCAAACTTATTTTTATTGAGGAACTCCTATTAACTTAGCTTTGTTTTAAATAAGCAAAAGAAGTAAAATAGAAACCTCTCCTACCGTAGGACCCACCTGGCAGGGATTTTCTCCCTCCTCTCATTTTCTCCCCCGGGTGCAGCCCTTTTCTTCCACATGTCAACCCATCTCCTGCTGCAGCCCCTCCTTTCCTTCCCTATTTCCCTCATCCGCACGCCACTCCCCACTGCCACCTTCTCTCTCTCTTCTTTGCTCCACGCACAGCACACCTACGGCAGTGAGCCTTTTCCCCAATTTCCTTGCTCCACCGAGTTCTCCAAAATCCCCCACCACGCCTTCTTCTCAATCTCTCATCCAAAACCAAAAATTGAGCTCTGCATGTTTGTACCACCGGATTCCCCCACCTCGTGAGCTTCCAATCCACACAAAAATTTGTGACATGCATGAGCATTTGGGCATGTTGCCATGGGAGCAAAGAGAATTGAGCTTCGTCTTCCTCACTGCCGGCAGCTCCCTCCACGCCCCCTGCCACTTCTCAGGCCGCCGGTGAGCTCGCCCCGGTCGGCCGCCTTCTTCATCCCCAGCACCGCAGCCCCCAAACCGGTGCGCCGCCCGCCGGCGACCCTACACGGCGGCCACCCGTGGCTCCCCGCCGGCCAGCTCCTCTGCTCCCTGCTGCACGCCGCCAAGGGCTCGCCGCCTCCCTCCTCCAGTGCGCCCCGTCGCCGGCTCCCCGTGCCGTGCCTTCTTCCCCGGAGCGCCGCGCCGCCCTAGCTGCGCCGCCGGCCCGTCCCCAAGGCCTTCGGCCTGAGCGCCGCCGCCTCTCGGGACCTCCTCCGCCCCTGCCGCCGGATCTCCAAGCCGTGCCGCCCCGATGCCGCGTCTTCCCCAGCGCCGGTGCTCCAAGCCCGAGCTCCTCCAGCGGCCGTCCTTGAGCCCCACCGTCGTTCCGCTCCCCGCCGCCGCTGCCCTGTCGTGGTAGGAAAGCGCCGCCCCTGGCTGGGCTGGCCGCTGGCCGGTGAGCACCCGCTCCACCCCATTTCGTGTTATTCTCTGTGATGTATTCGGTTAAGACAGGATTAACCGCTGCACTTAATGAACTAAGACATCAGTTGATGATTCTCTGTACACCGGGGTTAAAGGTTTCTTAGTACAAATGAAATCGGCTTGGCATATCCATAACATCGATGAAACATTTCTTTTGGACCAACAAGTATCTGAGTTAACGTACATTAACAACCTAGTGATCGTGTTAAGCTGTGGGCTATTTGTTTGAATTAAACCAACTTAATCATCCACGGGTAGCCTTATGTATTGCTGCTTTCATAAACATTAGTTGAGATGATGCATAGTAATTAGGTTTAAGCTATTAGCAAATAGGTAGTTTGTTGACAGGCGATAATAATTAGTTGCTATTATAATAGATTGATGATCCTCCGACTTGACTGAGAAATCAGTAGAGTTCATTAGTTATTGTTCCAATGTACTCGATTTTGTGAGTAGGCTTGTTCAATCGTCGGTCTCAGCTAACTAATGATCACTATTTAATCACTCTTAAGGATTCACTAGTCAACAGCTAAGCATGGTTAGCAGGGCTGTCGGGCGGTAGAGTCGATTAAGGGAACATGGGAGACTCCAATGAATAGACCAATCCATAAGCTGACAAGTTCTGGCGCTCGGATGATTAAACCGTCTAGGGTCCTAGCCGATATCCATATGCCATCATCCCTATTTAGACCTCGGAAGGGCCAACTCAATACACTAACTATATGAAGTACCAGTGAAATTCATCAATTGATTCTTACTGGGTTCACTCCTCCAACTAAACCTACTTCAGGCTCAGACATAACCAAATTATTAATCAAGATATATTAGTTAAAGTCCCTAAATTGAATGGTGTAGATAGCACGCTGATGCCGCTTCTGTATACGTACTCCATTGAAATCCGATTTAGCGAAATCGTAGTGCCTGTGATGATTACTCCATCCAAATAAGATATTAGTGCCAGGTTAAATGGTGCCTAACTCAGCTGATCACCTCAATAAGTAAATCATGCGAAGTTACAAGTATGCTCTAGCTGATACCTTAGTTGCATATGGTCTCGGTCGAAAATGCTATATGACAAAACTTTGATACCAGCGATACCTACTACATCGATAACCTGGATGTTGGGAATATGTTGTCTCCAAACGTTAATGTTTAATCTGGTTGTCTGATCCCCACTATCATCTAATTCCCACGTACACCTGTCATCTTTCGTAAATCGATTCCAGTTGGGTGCGAGGATAATTAACATACTACTTCCTTACTGAGAAGAAGACAGGAAATGCTAAACTTGATTTAATTTATAGAATCCACAATGCCATGGTTTTACACAATACGGTAAAATAGATTTCAGAAATGACCAAATTGCCCTGGGCTTACTACTAAGTAGTAATACTAGAGAATCTAGCTTAACAGTAAAGATTAAAACGACTAACGTCATAACTCATCTAAGTACTGGTATATAATCATGCTATCGTGTTACACACCCATCTTAGTTGCCTATCTCAACAATCAAATGCATCCATATTAATCGCGACTCCATGTTCTCACCCACGACAACAAATCGATCAACTGAACCCTAACCCCAATTATAGAGTTAAGACTTTTCTCCCTCGTTGCATATTGTATCCCATGCATGTCTCCATATTCTAGGTTTATCCTTGATTAAAGTTGTACCGCAACTAAAACTAAACCAACATTGGGAATGAACTCAAACCTGCTTATGTACTTGTATACCTTACTTTAAATCCACCGTAGTTGCATCCCTATCACTGGCATTCATGCATCTTCGCCCTTTTCGAATTAGTTCTTAGGGTTGCCTTTTCCCTTTTTAGAGGTCGCTTGTTTCTTACTGGTGTTTCAAGTATTCTGGAGTTCTCCCGCATGCTCCCCGCAAGATCAGGAACAAACCGAATCAGGCAAGCAGAGCTTGTTGCATTCTTATTACTGTTGTCGTATGTGTATTTGCTTGTACTTAATTGTGAGCTGTAAGTTATGTATCATGATTATCGTTTGTACGTCTAGCATGCTAGGGTTTTGCGATATGTTTTCGTCAGAAGTGTTGGATTGGGATTGTGACATGATCTGGTCTGTGATGGTTATAAATCGACCTCGTACCCTAACAACTTAAATTAATAAAGTGAGTTGTGAGTGCTGAGGGCGTGCACAACGGGTACGGTTGATGTTAATAGCAGTCGAGACGGCGACCCAGGGATGTGTGAAGGTTTTTGTCGCCACATCAACCATACGCCAGAGTGTCATTTGTCCCTGTAACACGTGAACGTTAGGCGGAGATCTTCCCTGCGGCATAGTTGGGGTAAGCCTCCCTGCTTTTGGGGGCTCGCTACCCCCAAATGATTATGCACCCAATATGGGCGCAGGTGGTCGTATCTTCTGGTAACGCTTCGAGAGATTAAATGATAATGTGTTTCCCATGGATTAATGGGATTTGAGAAACTTGAGTTATCTTGATGGCTAAAAATTTGGTAATTGGAATTGACTTTGAATTGGATTTTTCCTATTGGATTGTGATCGGGGTGTGAATTCAATTATGAACTAGACATCGTATTGGATTGTGATCAGGATGGGGAGTCGATTATGAACTGGATAATGGATTTGGATTGTCTGATATGATCTCGAGGTGAAATAGTTGTGATATGTTGCACCCTGAATTAATTTGTTACTTAGTCATTCTTTACTTCACCTTATTAATGTTATATTCTTAATTTGTATATTGTTACTCTGAGAAGCATTCATGTTTAATTGTGGTTGTACTAGTATGAGTAGGACATTTAATCAAGCACGGATAAGTCTTGCGAGTACATTCGTACTCACCCAGGTTATCCCTGGAGCTTGCAGGTGAGCCGGTGGTCGAAGATTACTTTGACGATGCTTAAACTTGGTTTCCTCGGTAGTGTTCGAACAATGGGATAGTTGGTGTTTTGTTCAGCGGTCACTGTGCCGCTGTGGGACTCATTTATTTTGCTTCCGCTGTTGTTAAGTTTCTCCGTACTCGGATATGTTTCCGGTGATAACCGACTGATGTAATTTGCGGTCCCATCGTGGACTGTTATTAAGTAATATCGTATTGTAGAGCTTTGTGATGATATCCGAGTTGTTAATCCAGGCTGCCCCTGCACAATGCGTGAATGATATGAAGTGTATGGGTATGCCGTGAAGGGTTACGGTTGTACCGGTTGTTACTAGGTTGGGCAGGAATCGGTTGAGTGACCCGCTGGCTGAGATGCTGTGCCGGCCAAGCAGGGTGTGGGCGTTCTACCGGGCTTTCGAGCGACCCACTAGCCTTCGAGCTAGGTTAGGGTGTGGGTAGAACTGTCGGGCTCCTCCGACCTTGTCATGTCTGGTAGTGATTGAGAACGACTCTGACTCTTCACCGGATTACGGAATCGTATGTGGTTTTGGGAAGATTGGTCGCTTCCGGCCGGCTCGCACGTGGCGGGTGTCGGATCGCTCTACCTTGGTGCGTACGGCGCAGGTACCGTGCCACCGGGCCGACGAGTCCTTCGGTCCTTGGCGACTTCGCGTTCCCCTAATCATATGCAATTCCGGGTCCGTGACAGCTTGGTATCAGAGCCGAGCTGACCGTAGGAAGCCAATTGCAGGTGGTCGTTAGATAGGAGCTTCCGCTGCACTACGCCAGTTGGCCGCTGTGCCACTTGGCCGGCAAAACTATTTAAACAGTAAACCCTATGTTTGAACTTAATAAGTAGATTGCTCTTTATTCCTTAACCTCATCGCTCTTAGTTCTAAATTTCTTCTCTATTGCATTTGTTTTCACTTGTGTGGCTAACCCTATCCTCTCTAACCCTAAAATTGTATAGGATGATGTTTTCGAGATCAGAGTCATGCTGAAAACAAAAATTTGAGAAAGGAGTAGATGATTAATAAGTTTATTTGGATTATAGGGCTATGTAAATCTGGGATTTTGATTGGACTATAGGAAATTGTTGGACTAGTTCCTAGGTCAAAAGTCATAGTATTACCTAAATGAGTTGGATTAATAGGAGATGCAATGGAGTGCGAAGAATTAATTGATTTAGCAAAGTAATTGATTATTGCTAGTAGATAATTTCCTTGACATTGATTCTAAATGAAAAAGTGATGGACAGAAGTAGAGATTGATTTCCAAACCAATTGATTATGATTATGACTTAGCAGCAAAGACGAATGAATCTTTGGCGGTTCATGATATAAGCATTATCAGAGGATCTAATGTATTCATAGGTCTCTAGTGATAAGGACCTTAGGTTGCTGTTGGTGCCAATAATTATGATAGATCCGAAGATTGGTTTAGTCATTGGATATTGGTGAAATTAGAAGTATTGCCGTTGGGCTTGGATAATTATGAGTTGGCAGGTGATACGATAGAAGGCGTATAGATGGCAACACTACTATTGGATTTGGAAAGAATCAGGAGTAATAGATGAAGGGACTTAGATAAATTGTTGGATCGGTGGAATATGATTAATAATGAACATTTTGAATACTAGTGGATGAGACAAAAATGAAGTCTATAGATGGAGGATTAATAGAAAATGATTATGGGCAAAGATAAATGTTGGATTACCATTAAGATAATACTTATAGGTTAGGTAGATGATCTTTGGAATTCGATTTCCCTATAGGAAATTGCTAAGGTAGTGATCTGTCTTTAGAAAGATGTCTTGGTGAAATAGTTGAATTCTACATGCTAAAGGATTGATTTAAGCACCATGGCATTTCTCCCTGCGACTACGAGCATATCCCTCTTAATCCAATCTTGCGTTCTAAGGCATTTTGATAGCTTATCTATCATACCCGAGTCAAGTGAGTGATAATCAACCGTTCCCTCCTTCCATACTTAGGTAGCATCCCAAATAAACAACAGTTCTTTCGTCCATTTCGGTGTAAGTGAACGGTAAGATCAGCCCACCAATTGTTCAGGTTCTAACTCCTTTCTGTTCTTGGTCGTGGTTATCCACCTTCCCCCTCCCAAGAAACTTTCTTACGGACTCTCTTTAGTTGCCCATAAATTCATCTAAAGAAGTTGGTAAGTCCTCACCTCTCGTGGTTATGTTGGAGGATCAACTTGTTTTGTAACACCCAATTTGAACGATTAGGGTTTTGATCGGCATTCATGCATACATGGCATCATCATCACCACACCTTGTTTAAACCTAGCTGTATATCGGTTTAACTTTATAGAATATGTTAATATTTCATCCTCAGAGGAAATTATACAAACACCAATCAATTTATTTGAAGTATTCAAAATAACAAAGTCATTAATAAGGGTAGAGGAAGTCATCGAACACTCCGGTGAATCCCCGTCCCTAACCCGGAAACCCTAAGGAGCTGGAAATTAGGGTTAGGTGGCAGGGCAGATTCTAGTAGATAAAAAGGTTCCAAGATTTCATACATAGCTCCCAGCGTAGAAACCCTAAACCCTCGCCAAACTTCAGAAATTCTGGAAACCTAATTGAAGGGTAAACCCTAAGTCGGAATTTGAATTTGAATACAAACCCAGGCCAAACTTTGTCCAAATTGGTTCAAATCTTTCCAGCAGGTTCTAAATAATGTGGTGAACCTCCTGTAAAAATTTCATAAATTTTGGAGCAATATTCGTACATAAAATATCGTGGGGAATGATTCTGGAGTATATAAAAAGAAAAACAAAAAGGAAAAACCCTAACTCCCCCTGGGCCGAAACCGCTCGGCCGGCCCATCTCCCTCGGCCCGCTCATCCCGCGCGCACCTCTCTCCCCTTTTCCTCTCACTACCACGCGGGCTAATCTCTTGAATCTCTGACGACTCAACCGTTGGTCTTATCCCCCCCCTGACTTAAATCAAAAGAATACCTATTGCCATACTCCTCAACCAAAATTTGCGCTCCATAAGGAGTTGCACCTCTGATCCCAAGAGATTCTTCTGCCTTCTTTCAAGTGGGCCAATTCTTTTCTTTACCTCTTTGTGGGAAAATGGTATATGGTCCAAGACTGCTTGGCTCACATATCTAATCTCGGTCTTCTTTTACTTCCTTGACTGAATGAGGATGGATCTAAGCTTTGGGTCAGCCCTTTCCCTTCCCCCTCCTTAGCAGGATTGAAGGAAGTTCAAGACCAATCTCATAATATCTTGCTTTACCTCAAGGATGTGAATCTGTACATGATAGATTATTCAGAATTGATGCCATGCATTCGGTATTTTCGAACATTTTTGTGCCCATGTTAGCACGTCAATAGGGAGCCTGATCACCTCCTCGTTGATGGCGCTAAGTGCGGTACGGAACTGTTCTTCAATCCCGACAATTTTGAGCTATCATCTGTACAGCGTGATACATCCAAACCATTTTCATCCAATAGACCTCGCTAGCGAATTAAACGGAACCTCAGACCAATCTTAAACATGTTCCATGCCCCTTAACCAGTTAAGCTTCTAAATGTTGGATGATCTGAAATTGCCTTCGTACATGCCACATATATATACCTATTCTGTGCATAATTCGGTATATATGAGTGTGCAATCGGTACCCCAGAATGCTTTCGTGCTTACCTAGAACACCAATAAGGAGTCTGGCCAACTCCTCGTTGATGACACTATGTGTAGTACGAAACCATTCTTCGGTCCCGACAGTTCCTGGATTAATCCCTCCTCAACTATTTAATTCATATCACCTTGTTTCTTCCTTGTCCAATAGGAACATAGCTATCCAAGAATAGCTCCTAATCTGTCCTCAAGCAAAGGACATCTCAGTTGATCACCTAAAAGGAATTGCTCCTAAGATAATCAAGGCAATCACCATGATCTGAAGTCGATTCTCCTATTCGTTATTCTTTCTTTTTCATCTGAAGTAATCACGACCATGCATTTCTCTTGCCTCGGCCATACGTAAGCTAAGATTAGTTCTTCATACCAGTTCCTTTCACTCAAACCAACAATCTTGAATTCTGAATTTGCAAGACCAGGTGATCACCTCTCAGTGGCTACTGCTCTCTACACCTTCGTCTCTCCTTTTAACCATGTGTAGAGCCTATTAAAGCTGAAAACGCCGTAGAAGAAATCATTTCCAAGAAATGATAGTCTGATCTGGTTTTCTCTTTCCAGAACTAGTGTAAAAGTCGATAAGTGATTTTGCTTTCTCCCTATCGACCGCTTGGTCACCAAAGTCTTACTGCAAGTCGAACACCTCTTCTCCTCTTCTTTACCGTAGGAATCTCGGGACGAGATTCTTTTAAGGGGGGTAGGTTTTGTAGTGACCCTATTCTCAAATACGAGGTCAGTGAAAATGTTCACGAACAAAAACGATTTCCTTCGTTCGCATGCATGCATATAGATACCTTAAAAATGAATTCGGTTACAAACCCTAACATGAGCTTTATGATTAATATGAAATAGGACGGCGAAACCTCTATCCCTCCAACTCACGACTCAAAATTTAATACATGTTCCAAAACAACTAGGTTATCAAAACTGTTACCAGTCAATCGAGGTTTATTTGTACCTTAAGACCAAAAATTTATTTCTAGTAGTTGCTATCCGCGGATAAATTTTGGAAGGAGCTGATCGGGTAAACCCCCTCTCCTCCAATATAAATGAAATGATACCTTTAAAAGTTAAAATAACATATTGACCATAAGTCTAATACCTTAAAAAGGAAATGATTGAAGAAATAAATTCAAACACTCATGATTCCAAACTTATTTTTATTGAGGAACTCCTATTAACTTAGCTTTGTTTTAAATAAGCAAAAGAAGTAAAATAGAAACCTCTCCTACCGTAGGACCCACCTGGCAGGGATTTTCTCCCTCCTCTCATTTTCTCCCCCGGGTGCAGCCCTTTTCTTCCACGTGTCAACCCATCTCCTGCTGCAGCCCCTCCTTTCCTTCCCTATTTCCCTCATCCGCACGCCACTCCCCACTGCCACCTTCTCTCTCTCTTCTTTGCTCCACGCACAGCACACCTACGGCAGTGAGCCTTTTCCCCAATTTCCTTGCTCCACCGAGTTCTCCAAAATCCCCCACCATGCCTTCTTCTCAATCTCTCATCCAAAACCAAAAATTGAGCTCTACATGTTGTACCACCGGATTCCCCACCTCGTGAGCTTCCAATCCACACAAAAATTTGTGACATGCATGAGCATTTGGGCATGTTGCCATGGGAGCAAAGAGAATTGAGCTTCGTCTTCCTCACTGCCGGCAGCTCCCGCCACGCCCCCTGCCACTTCTCAGGCCGCCGGTGAGCTCGCCCCGGTCGGCCGCCTTCTTCATCCCCAGCACCGCAGCCCCCAAACCGGTGCGCCGCCCGCCGGCGACCCTACACGGCGGCCACCCGTGGCTCCCCGCTGGCCAGCTCCTCTACTCCCCGCCGCACGCCGCCAAGGGCTCGCCGCCTCCCTCCTCCAGTGCACCCCGTCGCCGGCTCCCCGTGCCGTGCCTTCTTCCCCGGAGCGCCGCGCTGCCCTAGCTGCGCCGCCGGCCCGTCCCCAAGGCCTTCGGCCTGAGCGCCGCCGCCTCTCGGGACCTCCTCCGCCCCTGCCGCCGGATCTCCAAGCCGTGCCGCCCCGATGCCGCGTCTTCCCCAGCGCCGGTGCTCCAAGCCCGAGCTCCTCCAGCGGCCGTCCTTGAGCCCCACCGTCGTTCCGCTCCCCGCCGCCGCTGCCCTGTCGTGGTAGGAAAGCGCCGCCCCTGGCTGGGCTGGCCGCTGGCCGGTGAGCACCCGCTCCACCCCATTTCGTGTTATTCTCTGTGATGTATTCGGTTAAGACAGGATTAACCGCTGCACTTAATGAACTAAGACATCAGTTGATGATTCTCTGTACACCGGGGTTAAAGGTTTCTTAGTACAAATGAAATCGGCTTGGCATATCCATAACATCGATGAAACATTTCTTTTGGACCAACAAGTATCTGAGTTAACGTACATTAACAACCTAGTGATCGTGTTAAGCTGTGGGCTATTTGTTTGAATTAAACCAACTTAATCATCCACGGGTAGCCTTATGTATTGCTGCTTTCATAAACATTAGTTGAGATGATGCATAGTAATTAGGTTTAAGCTATTAGCAAATAGGTAGTTTGTTGACAGGCGATAATAATTAGTTGCTATTATAATAGATTGATGATCCTCCGACTTGACTGAGAAATCAGTAGAGTTCATTAGTTATTGTTCCAATGTACTCGATTTTGTGAGTAGGCTTGTTCAATCGTCGGTCTCAGCTAACTAATGATCACTATTTAATCACTCTTAAGGATTCACTAGTCAACAGCTAAGCATGGTTAGCAGGGCTGTCGGGCGGTAGAGTCGATTAAGGGAACATGGGAGACTCCAATGAATAGACCAATCCATAAGCTGACAAGTTCTGGCGCTCGGATGATTAAACCGTCTAGGGTCCTAGCCGATATCCATATGCCATCATCCCTATTTAGACCTCGGAAGGGCCAACTCAATACACTAACTATATGAAGTACCAGTGAAATTCATCAATTGATTCTTACTGGGTTCACTCCTCCAACTAAACCTACTTCAGGCTCAGACATAACCAAATTATTAATCAAGATATATTAGTTAAAGTCCCTAAATTGAATGGTGTAGATAGCACGCTGATGCCGCTTCTGTATACGTACTCCATTGAAATCCGATTTAGCGAAATCGTAGTGCCTATGATGATTACTCCATCCAAATAAGATATTAGTGCCAGGTTAAATGGTGCCTAACTCAGCTGATCACCTCAATAAGTAAATCATGCGAAGTTACAAGTATGCTCTAGCTGATACCTTAGTTGCATATGGTCTCGGTCGAAAATGCTATATGACAAAACTTTGATACCAGCGATACCTACTACATCGATAACCTGGATGTTGGGAATATGTTGTCTCCAAACGTTAATGTTTAATCTGGTTGTCTGATCCCCACTATCATCTAATTCCCACGTACACCTGTCATCTTTCGTAAATCGATTCCAGTTGGGTGCGAGGATAATTAACATACTACTTCCTTACTGAGAAGAAGACAGGAAATGCTAAACTTGATTTAATTTATAGAATCCACAATGCCATGGTTTTACACAATACGGTAAAATAGATTTCAGAAATGACCAAATTGCCCTGGGCTTACTACTAAGTAGTAATACTAGAGAATCTAGCTTAACAGTAAAGATTAAAACGACTAACGTCATAACTCATCTAAGTACTGGTATATAATCGTGCTATCGTGTTACACACCCATCTTAGTTGCCTATCTCAACAATCAAATGCATCCATATTAATCGCGACTCCATGTTCTCACCCACGACAACAAATCGATCAACTGAACCCTAACCCCAATTATAGAGTTAAGACTTTTCTCCCTCGTTGCATATTGTATCCCATGCATGTCTCCATATTCTAGGTTTATCCTTGATTAAAGTTGTACCGCAACTAAAACTAAACCAACATTGGGAATGAACTCAAACCTGCTTATGTACTTGTATACCTTACTTTAAATCCACCGTAGTTGCATCCCTATCACTGGCATTCATGCATCTTCGCCCTTTTCGAATTAGTTCTTAGGGTTGCCTTTTCCCTTTTTAGAGGTCGCTTGTTTCTTACTGGTGTTTCAAGTATTCTGGAGTTCTCCCGCATGCTCCCCGCAAGATCAGGAACAAACCGAATCAGGCAAGCAGAGCTTGTTGCATTCTTATTACTGTTGTCGTATGTGTATTTGCTTGTACTTCATTGTGAGCTGTAAGTTATGTATCATGATTATCGTTCGTACGTCTAGCATGCTAGGGTTTTGCGATATGTTTTCGTCAGAAGTGTTGGATTGGGATTGTGACATGATCTGGTCTGTGATGGTTATAAATCGACCTCGTACCCTAACAACTTAAATTAATAAAGTGAGTTGTGAGTGCCGAGGGCGTGCACAACGGGTACGGTTGATGTTAATAGCAGTCGAGACGGCGACCCAGGGATGTGTGAAGGTTTTTGTCGCCACATCAACCATACGCCAGAGTGTCATTTGTCCCTGTAACACGTGAACGTTAGGCGGAGATCTTCCCTGCGGCATAGTTGGGGTAAGCCTCCCTGCTTTTGGGGGCTCGCTACCCCCAAATGATTATGCACCCAATATGGGCGCAGGTGGTCGTATCTTCTGGTAACGCTTCGAGAGATTAAATGATAATGTGTTTCCCATGGATTAATGGGATTTGAGAAACTTGAGTTATCTTGATGGCTAAAAATTTGGTAATTGGAATTGACTTTGAATTGGATTTTTCCTATTGGATTGTGATCGGGGTGTGAATTCAATTATGAACTAGACATCGTATTGGATTGTGATCAGGATGGGGAGTCGATTATGAACTGGATAATGGATTTGGATTGTCTGATATGATCTCGAGGTGAAATAGTTGTGATATGTTGCACCCTGAATTAATTTGTTACTTAGTCATTCTTCACTTCACCTTATTAATGTTATATTCTTAATTTGTATATTGTTACTCTGAGAAGCATTCATGTTTAATTGTGGTTGTACTAGTATGAGTAGGACATTTAATCAAGCACGGATAAGTCTTGCGAGTACATTCGTACTCACCCAGGTTATCCCTGGAGCTTGCAGGTGAGCCGGTGGTCGAAGATTACTTTGACGATGCTTAAACTTGGTTTCCTCGGTAGTGTTCGAACAATGGGATAGTTGGTGTTTTGTTCAGCGGTCACTGTGCCGCTGTGGGACTCATTTATTTTGCTTCCGCTGTTGTTAAGTTTCTCCGTACTCGGATATGTTTCCGGTGATAACCGACTGATGTAATTTGCGGTCCCATCGCGGACTGTTATTAAGTAATATCGTATTGTAGAGCTTTGTGATGATATCCGAGTTGTTAATCCAGGCTGCCCCTACACAATGCATGAATGATATGAAGTGTATGGGTATGCCGTGAAGGGTTACGGTTGTACCGGTTGTTACTAGGTTGGGCAGGAATCGGTTGAGTGACCCGCTGGCTGAGATGCTGTGCCGGCCAGGCAGGGTGTGGGCGTTCTACCGGGCTTTCGAGCGACCCACTAGCCTTCGAGCTAGGTTAGGGTGTGGGTAGAACTGCCGGGCTCCTCCGACCTTGTCTTGTCTGGTAGTGATTGGGAACGACTCTGACTCTTCACCGGATTACGGAATCGTATGTGGTTTTGGGAAGATTGGTCGCTTCCGGCCGGCTCGCACGTGGCGGGTGTCGGATCGCTCTACCTTGGTGCGTACGGCGCAGGTACCGTGCCACCGGGCCGACGAGTCCTTCGGTACTTGGCGACTTCGCGTTCCCCTAATCATATGCAATTCCGGGTCCGTGACACCAGCTCAGGTATGAGTGTCATACATGTTATTGATGTATTCCTTGCTGGTCCGCAATGTAATTCTTAGGTATTGGATACCGGATCGGTTGCTCATATTTGCAACTCGATGCAGGAACTACAGAGGCCTAAGCGACTGGCAAAGGATGAGGTGACGATGCGCGTCGGGAACGGAGTAAAAGTTGCTGTGCTCGCCGTCGGTGTCCTACCTCTACATTTATCTTCAGGATTTATATTAGAGCTTAGTAATTGTTACTATGTTACGGCCTTGAGCAAAAGCACTATTTCTGGATCATGTTTGTTGCAAGACGGTTATTCGTTTAAGTCTGAGAACAATGGTTGTTCGATTTATATGGATAATATGTTTTATGGCCATGCTCCCGTTGTGAATGGGTTATTTATTATGAATCTTGATGGTAATACACACATCCATAACACTGACGCTAAACATCGCAAGATAAACGATTTGAATTCCACTTATTTGTGGCACTATCGTTTGGGTCATATTGGAAAGAAGTGCATGAAGAAACTCCATTGTGATGGACTTTTGGAGTCATTTGATTATGAATCATTTGACACTTGCGAGCCTTGTCTAATGGGTAAAATGACTAAAACACCGTTCACAGGCCACGTAGAACGGGTGACTGACTTATTGGAGATCATACATACGGATGTATGTGGTCCAATGAGTATAGCTGCACGCGGTGGATTCCTCTACTTCATTACCTTCACGGATGATTTGAGTAGATATGGGTATATCTATTTGATGAGACATAAGTCTGAAACCTTTGAAAAGTTCAAAGAATTTCAGCATGAAGTAGAAAATCATCGTAACAAGAAAATCAAGTTTCTGCGATCAGATCGCGGAGGGGAGTATTTGAGTTACGAGTTTAGCGAACATCTGAAGAGTTGCGGAATTGTTCCACAGCTTACGCCTCCCGGAACGCCACAGAGGAATGGAGTGTCCGAGAGACGTAATCGAACCTTGTTGGACATGGTAAGATCGATGATGTCATTAACTGAACTGCCATTGTCTTTTTGGGGTTATGCTTTAGAGACTGCCGCTTTTACACTAAATAGAGCACCATCTAAATCCATTGAAACGACACCATATGAGATATGGCATGGGAAGAAACCCAACTTGCCTTTTCTTAAAATTTGGGGATGCGATGCATATGTAAAGCGTTTACAACCAAATAAGCTCGATCCCAAATCGGATAAATGCTTCTTTGTTGGTTATCCCAAAGGAACTGTTGGGTATTCCTTCTATCACCGCACCGAAGGCAAAGTGTTTGTCGCAAAGAACGGTGTGTTTCTCGAGAAAGAGTTTCTTGCTAAAGGGGTGAGTGGGAGGATAGTGCAACTCGACGAGATTGGTGAATCTTCGTCATTAGGTCAAAGTGATGCAACGCCGGAAGTGGTTCCGGAGTTTCCCACAATGACTGATACGGAAGCCCCTACATGTGATGTAGAGACTTCGCTCGAGCCAGCAGCTGAACCACGAAGGTCTGGTAGGATTCGCACGAAACCACAGTGGTTTTCGGACGAGGTATTGTTGTTAGACAACGATGAGCCTGCGACCTATACGAAAGCAATGATGGGCCCTGACTCCGTTAAATGGCTAGACGCCATGAAATCCGAGATAGAATCCATGTACGAGAACCAAGTTTGGAACTTGGTGGACCCTCCTGAAGGCGCGAGGCCTATCGAATGTAAATGGATCTATAAAAAGAAAATAGACGCGGATGGGAATGTATACATCTATAAAGCTCGACTTGTCACAAAGGGTTTCCGACAAGTTCAAGGAGTTGACTACGACGAGACATTCTCTCCCATAGCGATGCTTAAGTCTGTTCGGATTCTTCTAGCGATTGCTGCATATTTCAATTACGAGATATGGCAAATGGATGTCAAAACAGCGTTCCTGAATGGGAAGCTAACCGAGGACGTGTATATGATACAGCCCGAGGGTTTTGTCAATCCAAAGGATGCTGGAAAGGTATGCAAACTTCAGAGATCCATCTATGGACTGAAGCAAGCATCACCGAGTTGGAATCTTCGCTTTGATGAAGTGGTCAAAGGGTTTGGCTTCATCAGGAACTGCGAAGAGGCTTATGTTTACAAGAAAGTAAGTGGGAGCGCAATAGCATTTCTAATACTCTATGTGGATGACATATTGTTGATTGGGAATGATGTATCTTTTCTTGACAATATTAAGACTTCGTTGAAAAATAGTTTTTCAATGAAAGACTTAGGCGAGGCAGCATACATATTAGGTATAAAGATCTATAGAGATAGATCAAAGCGCCTAATAGGGCTAAGCCAGAGTACATATATAGATAAAGTACTGAAGAGGTTCAGTTTGGAAAACGCCAAGAAGGGGTTCTTGCCGATGTCGCATGGGAAAAGTTTGAGCAAGAATCAGTGTCCTTCGACAACTGATGAGCGAGAACGCATGAGTAAGATTCCATACGCATCCGCGATTGGGTCAATCATGTACGCCATGATATGTACACGACCAGATGTGTCCTATGCTCTAAGTGTTACGAGCAGATACCAGAGTGATCCAGGTCATGATCATTGGACAGCAGTGAAGAATGTCCTAAAGTACCTGAAGAGGACTAAGGATATGTTTCTCGTATACGGTGGTGACGAAGAGCTCGTTGTAAAGGGTTACACCGACGCCAGCTTTGTCACAGATCCGGACGATTTTCGATCTCAATCAGGCTTAGTGTATACACTGAACGGTGGCGCAGTGAGTTGGAAGAGTTCCAAGCAGGACACTGTGGCAGATTCTACAACGGAGGCTGAGTATATCGCCGCTTCAGAAGCGGCAAAGGAGGGCGTTTGGATTAGGAAGTTCGTCACCGAGCTTGGTGTGGTTCCGAGCGCGCTGGATCCTATGGAGCTCTATTGTGACAATAGTGGCGCCATAGCTCAGGCCAAGGAGCCAAGGTCCCACCAGAAGTCCAAACATATACAATGCCGATTCCACATGGTGGAGCGTGGAGACGTAAAGATATGCAAAATACACACGGATCTAAATGTGTCAGATCCGCTGACGAAGCCTCTACCATAAGCAAAGCATGAGCAACACCGGAATGCCATAGGTGTTAGGAGCTTAAGCATTGGCTAGATTATTGACTCTAGTACAAGTGGGAGACTATTGGAAATATGCCCTAGAGGCAATAATAAAGTTGTTATTATTCTATTTTCATGTTCATGATTAAGTTTATGTTCTATGCTAGAATTGCATTGGTTCTTGAATATGAGATTCAGAGGAAAACCTAATTGCATGTGTGGAATAATAAACACCATTCAGATCCCTAGTCAGGCCTCTGGACTAGCTCATGTATTGTTGATGATCTTGTTTTCCTGATCATGGGCATTGTTAATGTAACAAGGATGCCGGCAATAATGGGAAACACATTGTTAGGGTAACAATGGTGTTGGATAGACCCCCTTATGAGATACTGCGAGATCACTTCGTCAATATGTTGTCAGTATCTTCTCATGATGTGTTAACGTTTACTTGCGTCCTTAGACCATGAGAATATCATAGACCCGGATACCGGATGGTTGCTTTGGGGTCATCAAACGTTACTCCGCAACTAGGTAATTATAAAGGTGACTTCCAGGTACACCAGAAAGTATATCGTGGTTCTAGATATGTCAAGACTGGGATTTGCTCATCCGGCGATGGAGAGATACACTCTGGGCCCACTCGGTATTACGGTGTCCAGCATCGCCTGGCCAGGTATTGTGACTAAAAGGTTAGTCACGGGGATACCGGAATACGGAAACGAGAAAAGAGTACAAACCGGGAACGAGGATAACTAGGTATGGTGATCAAGGAGTTGATCACAGGGATACCGTCAAAGTCTCGCCTCGGGTTGTGTAACGTATCGTGAGGCAAAAGGAATTGTATGCGACAATACAAGGTTCGCTCGATAAAGATCTTCGATGATATGTGGGAGTCGTTATGGGTGTCCAGATCCCGCTGACGATTATTGATCGGAAGGTGTCCCGGACATGTCTACATATACTCGAACCTATAGGGTCACACGCTTAACGTTTTAGCGACATTTAGGAATGCTACGATTTATGGAGAACGAGAGAGAAGGGTTCCGAAAGTGTTTCGGATGATCTCGAAAGTGTTCCGGGAGGTCCCCGATGGTTCCGGTGATGTCCGGAAGTGTTCCGAAAAGTATTGGAAGGTTCTAGAAGGTTCTAGAAGGTTCTAGAAATTCTAGAAGGTTCTGGAAGGTTCTGGAAATTCTAGAAGTTTCTAGAAGTTCTAGAAGGTTCTAGAAGGTTCTAGTGGAGTTGGACTCCAACTCCAACAGGGTGTCCCTGCTGGAGTAGGACTCCACCTGCCTAGGGAGAGCTGCCCCAACCCCTATAAATAGAGGGGCAGGGCACCTCAAAGAGCATCTAGGCAGCCCCAGAAGCAGCCCTAAACCCTAGGCCGGCCATCTTTAGATTGGCCACAGCCTTCTTTTTCTCTCTCTTCTAGATTGGATCTAGTACAGCTGCCGGCGCGCTGCTGCTTCTCCTTCTCGTAGATCCCCGCTGTTCTTGTGTGCTGGTCCACACATTACTGCGGTGTCGCTGATCCGGTACGCGTGGATACCTCGGAGACATCGTATACTTCGGCGTTCGATCGGGCGAACTATTCGCGAGGAGATCGCTCTCGCGGCTGGGAGGTATAACCTAGCTGTGGGAGTCTGCGGACTTCATCGACATCGGTCAACTTCTCCGCTGCATTGACGTGATCGTCGAAGGTATGATCTCGTTGCCTGCACCTCGATAGTGATCTTGGGGTGGATTGTGCGCGGTAAATTTTTGTTTTGCGTAGCACGTTCCCCAACACGAGGGTCCCACAACGAGAGTTGGTGGCTCATCTCGCCCAAGGCGTCGCATCTCGCCATGTCACTTGTGGAAATGATGAGCTGATGGGTCATGTAGCCGGGAGCCGTCTTCTCCCCGGTGAAGGCGAGGTTGCCCACTCGGTAGTAGAACCACTCGTTGCGTCAGTTTTTCCACTTGTTCTTTAGCACCATCACCGGGTACGGGTAGTCGATCTGATGATTACCACGGAACCCGATCGCCCTATAGATGTAATGGGCACCGTTGTGGATGACGGTCGAAGTCATGATAGGCTCGTGGAAAATGGCGAAGCAGGTCGCCGTGCTCTCCATCCGCATCGACCTCATCGCCCACTCGAAGATGACCAGACGGGTGATCGCCGTCGGGTTGAGGTCCGAGATCTCCAGAGTGAAGTGGTCTAGGACGAGCTGGACGATGGGAGCGGCCGGGAAGGTCAAGCTGGCCCAGAACTGGTCAGCAAAGATGACGATGTGCCCTTTAGGCTGGGGTGGCCCGCTGTAACACCCACTTCTATACAGTGAATTAGGTCATGCATCTCATCCTGCATTCATGGCATCATCCACGCATCGAACCTCGCATAAACTTGAATGTCGAAAGGGTAACTAATTTCAATAAAATAACACCAATCAACTTATTTGGGTAAACAATAGCATCTAAAACTATTGTGTTCCTATAGTCCAAAAAAATTATTTTTGATGCAAGTTTTTCTTCTCTGTACTGATCCGGAAGCTGGTCCGGAACCTCCGGAGGTAACCTCCAGGTGACCTGGAATATTCTGGGTGGGTTCTGAACCAAATTCCGGAAGAGTCCAGAGAAGGTTTGGCTGAGCCGTAGTGGCCGGAGGTCTGCTCCAGAACCTCCGGGCTGAGCCTCCGGGTGGTCCGAAAAATTCCGAGTGGACTCCGAACCATTTTCCGAGGGAGTCCAGAGAGCATTTTGGAGATTTCGATGCTACAGGAGGTCCCATCCGGAACCTTCGGGACGAACCTCCGGGTGAGTCTGGATTCTAGACTTATTTCGAGTTGAACTCTGGGAGAGTCCAGAGAGGATTTTCGGCCGTTTTGTAAAGGCCGGATATTCCATCCGGAGCTTCCAGGCCAAACATCCGAGCTGCCCAACTCTGGGCTGATTCCGGGTTAATTTCCGGGCAAGCCCGCACTTGTCAGAGCATGGCCACCACGTCGCCGCCGCCGGTTGGGGGCGGTGGGCGGTGGTGCCACCGCGGCTCATCCCCGGCCACCCCCTATTTAAGCCGGCCGAGTCCCCCTTCTCCTCTTTTTCTCCTCCTCCTTCTCTTTTCTTCTCCGGTGCCCAAATTCCTCGTCCCTGTTGCCATCTTCCTCACCTCCGACTGAGGCTCTGGCGAGGAATTCCTCTGCATCCGGTGAGCCTCCGGCCTCCCCTCTTCTCTCCCGAGCACCCCCTCTTCCTCCCTAACCTCCTCCTTCTCTCTATTTTCCAGATCTGGGCCTGAGGCCCCCGTTGCCGATGACACCCAAAGCTTGCCACTGCCGGCTGCCATCGCGAGCTCAATCCCGACCTCCTCCAACTTCCCGAGCTCACGCATTGCTTCCAGAGTAAGCCGCCGGAGCCCCCGCCACTCCTTCCCGAGCTCGCCATGCTCCCTAGGCCACCCGGAGCATCTCCGGTGATGCTCCGGTGAAGGGCATTCAAGCTGGACCGAGGTTCAAGCTCTTGGGTAGAGCTCATCGGGTGTACATAGCATTTTCCTTTTTCTATTTAGCAGAGAAATAATGCCAAAATGGAAATTAGGGTTTTTGCCCTAATCGGACAAATTTGAAAATGCGATAACTTTCTGCCCGTAGCTCCAAATTTGGAAAATTTTATATATTTGGAATCCTTGCAAAATTATCTAAAACTTGGTTCAAACCCAATCCCAAAATTTGGAAGTAAAGTTCTGACCAATTTTGAGTTGCGTTGTTTCATCCCTATCATGCCTAGATTTTCAAAAATTCAGAGCTACATTCCTATAAGCCCCAAACTGAGAGATTTCAATTGCATTAGGATTGCATTTCAGAGTACTTCCATAACATAAACATGTTAGGATATGCCGACTCACTGCGACTAGCAACTTACAAACCTAACATGAAAATCGCACGTAATTTGACATGCATGCATTCTTAAGACCATAACCTAACTTCTAAAAGTGTAAATTGAGAAATTCTTGTTGTAATGGGTTCCTAACACCCCTAAGTCACTTTGGAGTTCATATCTAGCATTGATCATCATGCATTCATGCTGGAAACTTATTGTCTCCTTTTATTGTTTCTTTTCCGGTATCTCGTGTTGTTTGCAATAGAGCCCGAAGGAGAGGAAGAACATCAGGCCTTTGATCCTACTTGAGACCCTGAGCTTTGTGATCAAGGCAAGCAGAGCTTGTTGCAAATGTTTATTTTCTGTATATGTTTATCTGCTGTGATGATGAGTGGCTGCTTGCTTGACACTATGCTCGGGATTGAGCAACTAGTATGTGTAGGGGTACATTAAGTGCTTACGTCATTTTATGGCTAACATTTTGATTTGTTGCCCCATCAACTTGAAATTGCAAAGGGAGATGTGAGAGTCGAAGGATAAGTGTACGATGGATACGATTGGTATATATTGATGCCATGATGCGACCCAGGTGTAAGGAGAGTTTGTCGCTATACCAATCTGAGGTGACTCCATCGTAAGTACTACCCTTGTCACCACGTGGACGTCAGCGGAAATCGACGCTAGGGTATAGTTGAGGTAAGTCCCGATCTCTTGGAGCCTTGCAACCTCCAAGGGAAAATGCACTCACTATACTCCGGGTGTTGTATTACTGGTGACGGATCGAGAGATTGATTGAAATGGTTATTGAGTTGATCATGTGATTGAATTGGGGTGTGGGCTGCCCCTGAATGAATTGGTGATGATGATATTCAATTTAATGCAACTGCACCTTAGTTCATGCGAAATCTTAATTGCAATTTATGGCGAACGTCTCTTGTTATTCAATTGCCAATGCCATGTTGTATATCTTACCTCTGTTAATTGGAGTGCATCAGGTTTAATTATTTTTTTAGTGATCATGTGTAGTACATTCAATCAAGCACGAATAAGTCTTGCGAGTACTTTTGTACTCACCTAGGATATTCCTAGATTTGTGCAGGTGAGCCAGCGGTCGCAGATTTTTATGATGATGCCTAGTTGGTTGGTTCCCTTGGTTGGTGTTCGGTTCGCGGGATTTTCTTTTGGTTCTTGTGTAGCGGTTGATGCCCTGCTGCCGGACACTTTTGTTTATCCGCTGTTGTAATAACATTTCATACCTGACTATGTTTTCGGTTGTCGCCGACTGATGTATCACATGTAGTTCACTCTGTGGACAGTTAGTTCTATTATCATATCGTAGTGCTTGTGTGATGATATTACTTGCTGTCCAACATATGCCCCCACCTCCCGTCTGTCATGCGTGTATGTTGAAATGGGGAGCGTGGTTGGATGCATATGGAGGTACTTGATATTTTCTCTCGATTCAAACGAAGTGCAAAGTGAAAGTATGGTCCATTGCCAAAGTGAGTCATACGCATGAGGCATATGTTTTTAGAATCGTGATCCCTCAATCAGGCCGTGGTGAGTCATACACATTGTGTCGTATGCATGTCGCACGGGGCGGGGGTGGGCCATAGTACATCGCAGGTAGCGGCTATGGTCACCGTCTTCACTTGTTGTGAATTCTTGAATCGAGTTAAAATACCGGGTCCCTCGCACCCGCGTGCCCATTCGAGTCGAGAGGGAAGCATCCCGCATCTCACAGACGAGACAGGGTGGTCTCAGACGTCTGCGTTGTCCCCAGCCAACACGTGTAGTGGGTTTTTCTCTGCCACCCTCTTGCCCTTCTGTTTCGCAATGGCGGCAGGCTTGCTGGTCGACATAGACTCTTTCCCTTCTTCCTCAAAAGCGATGTCGTCCCGAAGGCATTTGAGGGCGATCCAAGACGAGCGGTGAATTTTTGCTACGGGTGACAGCTGCGCGCGAGGAGCGGCGAGGTGCGAATGAAGGCAGCAGGATCGTAAGTGGTGGATTGCGGAGGGGAGGCCCGGGGGTATTTATAGGCCCCGGGGCGGCTCGAGGGATGGCTCGGGAATCGAAGCGACGTAATGGACGGCAGCGGATAAGGCGGGATTTCTGGGCGAGTGGATGAGAGGGGAGGAGCCCGTTGCGCGGAGGTACCTCATCCCGGCCTCTCCGTCTTCTCCCTCCTAGCAAAGGCTTAAGTGCAGCCCCGACCGACATCGCTCCCCTCGTCGATCGCACCTGCAAGGGGCTACTGTTGGGGGAGTCTAGCCGGGTCGTCCGGGGCGAGGTACCCCCTCTCTATATTTCCACCTTTACACCTGCTAACTGCTTAGTGTCCTTTGCAGATTCCCAGGGGCATCCAACAAGGAGGCTTGGCGAGGCCAGAGCATGTCGCCCTCCTCTCCCTGGCAAGGCCAGAGTGCGCTTCCACCTCAGCGGGATCTGGGAAAGTCATCCTCCGTGGGGCGGGGACGAGGCCCTTCTCTGACTGAGGGCCGAGGCCCTTCCCCTACGGGGCGAGGCTGGGACGGTCCGTAATCGGCCTGGAGGAATCCGCTCCCAACTAGGGTCGACAGAAAAGGATCCGACACGAAGGCGATCTGTACCAGCAAAGCGCATCATGGATATGCAGCGCATATAGTAGGTAACGGTGAGGAGGAGAATATCGATTCGTCTAGTGTACGGTACTGTCGACTAGGACAGGACTGTAATCTGCCCAGGGGCAGCAATGTATATACACTTGTAGGTCGTCTGAGCCTATATAAGGGCGGGACAGCACCCCATATGAAAGGAATCTAGTTCATGTTTTCACTAGGTTTTGGTTCCTATTTCCACCACCTTACGTTCACTTCCTCCAGCGCTGTGGAGCAGCCCTGTGGTCGCTAGGCGTCGTTCCCCAAGTCGTCCTCTTAGCACCTCGGTCACCTGACCCGGGGTGCCAAAGTTTACTGTCCGAGGGCCTCTTCATCGACACCCGGAGATTACGGAGTAAAATTCTCGGAAAGTCCGGGTGGAGGAGTCGGTGGCTCGAAGTTGCTCGGTGTCCGACTAGTTGCCTGCTGAAGGCGCACCATAACTACCCTTCACTCGGGTGTATTCAAGTGATTGCGTGTTGCTCGGTGTCCGATTAGTTGCCTGCTGAAGGCGCACCATAATTGCCCTTCACTCGGGTGTATTCAAGTGATTGCGTTCCCTTGGAGGCCAATCCTTGAAACCCTTCAAAACCATAACGTTCGGTTCTGAGTTATTCGGTAACCGACTAGTGGCTCGTTAAGAGCACATTACAGTTTCTCTTTATGTGAGATGTACTCCAAATGGCTATTTAACCCCGGAAGGCCAACCGTTGGACACCCTCAATCAAGTCCACGCAAGGGACAGTAACACCAAGTCGTGGGAGTGGAAGAGTCACACCACGAACCATGACGCCACGTAACGGAAGCCGAAAAGCTGTGATGTGGGCGTGAAAAATGCTTGTGGAAAACCGAAGGGTTGCGTCATGCGCACGGGAAGGCCGTGCCAGAGGGAGCGGAAGAGTCGTGCCCATGCAAACCGTCTTTCTTTATAAGACCAGGAAGCGGCGAGGTCCACTCACTCCCATCCAGTGCACACCTTGTCCCCCTTGCGCCCAACAGCACCTTCATCTTCCTCACGCCCTGCTAACCTCGAGAGTGATGTCGCCCTCTGAAGCCCCAAATCTGATTTGCCGGTTCTGAATTCACACCTCCGACTGGGCAGCAGATCCAATCGAAGAGGAGAAAGATGCGGTAGTGTGGGTGATTCTTGGCGAAGAAAGCTCCTCCATCAATCCAATGGCTCCCTGGGTGAAATCTATGATGATCGAGGCCCAGCTGTAGGCTCTGGTGGAGGCGGGTGTACTGCCAGTGAAGGAATTAGTCAAGTGGCGTGCCACCAGCGGGAAAGAAT